>JAMKCH010002515.1:0-36844 GCA_023653785.1 Ophioderma brevispina | reverse complement strand
ACCCGCAACCTTTAGATCATGAGTTGGCCGGCATATCCACTGGTCTGGATTATTCCTACATCAACAATCTCCGTAGCCTTTTATTTTCAAAGCATGTATCTGATATTTCAGATTATATTTTAAACGTCCTGGTCAATCCGGCCTGTAATTGTATCTCTTTTGACTTTCTCTCTTCCCGAGCTCCATAAAAAGGTATATATGCTTAAATGTCTTGATACATATTCAGGTACATATTTATATAGACAAATAGCATTCTCGTTTGAGATGGTTAGTTTGCCCTAATATGTCAATTTCTCGATTGACCAGCAATTCAATAAAATCTAATTTTGTTAATTTTGTTTCCAATACGTTTTCAGTGAGGGGTTTTTTTTTTGCTTTCATCTTTAACAAATCACCGTTCACAAAAACGAAAAGGCACTTTTCACCAGCCTTGTCTTCCAATTTTTTCCAAGCTGGAAATACCGAGCTGGAAATACCGAATAACATATCAGCTAGAGAACCTTTCTATTGTTGATTCATTTGAACTTGAACGAGAAAGAGGTACTTCGCGCTAAAAACCTAAACGAGTAAAGCCCTGCAAGAATGGACACATTCACGTCTTTCATGTCTCAACGCACAGAGGTGTGAACAGACTTTTACGGAATAAATCTATGAAACATATGGACTCACAGTGGTATAGGTGTGCAGCGGTATATAGCAGCTAAATTATTTTCGAACAGCGGAGGCCTTCCAAAAATCAAACCGACGGTTGCTCGCTGGTTGCGCCTAGTTCTTTCCGGTGGAAGCGTGTGAAAGCAGATATAGTCCGCTAGGGCGCCACGTCGGGGGTCCATAGACGATAACGGAATAAAGCGTGAAACTAATGTGCGTGAAGAGTCAACGACTCGATTGCCCTATTGTTCCACAATTGTTCCCGGACTATGAGAACGCGGACGATAATTACTTATACACCGGTGTAAAAGGAGGATATGGGTCTTGGCAGGAGCCATAATGCGGGCGCCATATTACGACAACGGAATATAAAGCGTGAAACTAATGTGCGTGAAGAGTCAACTGAATCGAGTGCCCTATTCTTCACCGTAGTAGGTGGACTGTGATTCCGGAAGCGATATCTTCATGGCTACACCAGTTTCTGTAGTATTACACAATGAAAAACAGTTCAATGTCAGTCTACGGCGTGTAAGTTTGGACTATTAAATCTAACAACACACAAACAAATTCTTTAAAGATCCATAACGGCTCCACTTCTCGTTAACAGACGAGGACATAAATCATCTATCACCTATGGTCCATATCTGGCCAGGCAAAGAAGAATAAAGTCCTAGGCTGAAACTTGAGTACAGACGTTGACAAAAAGCGCCCATTTATCGCGCTAAATGTGTAAAGGATTTTATCCCATCTGATAACCTTAACCAGATAAGTTACCTTCTGGACTTAAAATGCTATAATCTTAACCAGATAACCTACCTTCTGGAGTTAACATGCTATAATCTAACCAGATAACCTACCTTCTGGAGTTAACATGCTATAATCTTAACCAGATAACCTACTTCTGGAGTTAAAAATGCTATAATCTTAACCAGATCACCTACCTTCTGGAGTTAACATTCTAAACTTAGCCTATAACCTATCTTCTGAGTTAACAAACATGCTATAGAATCAACAGATACCCTACTTCTGGAGTTAACATCTATAATCTTAACCAATACCTACCTTCTGGAGTTTAACATGCTATAATCTTACCAGATACCTACCTTCTGGACTTAACATGGCTATAACCTTACCATGAATAAACCTCCGTCTGGAACTTAACATGGCTATAACCTTAACCAATAGCCTGCCTACTGGACGTGCATGCAAACACGTTCTTTGTTTCCAACAGGAAATGCTTGTCTGTTTGCAGTCAGAAGATCAACCACATTTCCCACATCAGGACACAAAAACCAAACCCCATCTCTTTTGAAAATAATTAAATCAGATTTTCTGTGTTTGATCTCTGTAATCTTACAGTTTTTGAAATGTGCAATGGTAAGTCCTTCCATAGTTGCAATACTTTTGCATTTGGTTGTTATTTTGATCATATTTGCATGAGATGGCGATATAAAAGAAGCTAATGCCATATTTCAAAGCGTCCAATGATTTCCCCTCAATCGGAGCTAATCGGTTTAACCTGGTTGCCCGACCAACAGTTCACGCATTTCAAGATAGTGCTTATAGTTATAGTAGATTCAAATCAAATCTCGAAAACGCTTGCTTAGTAAAGCTAAGGCCTTTATGATACACAGTGTAAAATGATGTCTCTGAAGATTGACCTGACTACAATGTGACTGTAACTTAAAGGCAACCGACATCTCAGTGTTTGTACCGTAATCCAATCATCATGTATTACAGTTTACCGTTGTTATAGTTCTTTAACCCATAGTTTGTTCAAAGTTGGTACTCGCACTCCAGCAAACATGTAACGAATTTGAAACCGAAAAGAAAACCACATAACACATTTCAATGCCATTTTGACATTTATTACTTTGAAGTAGAATGGAAGACTTTTGCTTTAATCTACTCTTTTACATACAAAGCTGGCTAGAAACTTTTAAAAGTGGATTTCGTGATTCCAGCACCTTCTGTTTTATTCATTCTCCCAATATCCGTGAGAACGGTTATGTCCCAAATATGATTTTGATCCGATCTGCGGTTTTTGTCTTGGCCATTGCTTGTTTCCCACGTCCCACGATCCCATAGGCCCTGTGCTTTTAAAATTCTGTCGTGGCGAAATCAAAATTTGCTAATTTCTTACAGATACGTTGAATGGCCAAGTGGTCGCTAAAAACGTGTAACATCCTACGTGTAACCTTAAACGTCTAAGATGCAACCTTACACGTCTAAGAATGCCATCTGTTAATGCGGTAAGCATATGGCAAGTGGTTCAAAAAACGTGTAAGGTTGTTCATGTAACTTTACACGAGTAACATGTACCTTACGCGTGTAAGAGTTCATCTTACACTTCTTTAGGGTTGCGCGCTAACGAGGGATCCTTGCGGGGCTTATATTTCCTTAAAACGCGTTATCCAGCTAGACAACGATGGGAACGAGGTGATTCTTGAAAAAAGCTAAAAAAGTTATTCTTCGCCGCGGTTGAAAAATTGCACATACGCACCTTAAAGGAGGGTGAAAATGCAAACTTCTATGGCTTTTTTGTAATTGTAATACAACGGAATAAATTCCATCTAAATGTTGATGGCCTTTTCTAAATTAATTTTCAAAAAACAAAAAAACTTTTCTTTTTAATTAAATAAGTATTGCCATCCACTTGCCACGTCTGCTAGGATCTCGTCGCATCTAACCGCGAATCCATTGGTATAAACCGTCATCCCTAACAGACACATCTTACACGTGTAAGAAATTTCACCTGATATTTCATTGGCCGTGCATGCACTATGTAAGATGATGTGCTGAATGTGATTTTCAGCTTTACCATAAAATGATTCGTCCAATTACGTGTCTCGCTAACTATAAACGCGAGGTAATCTTAAAGTGTAAGGTTACGCGTAGATTCTTACACGTTTTTAGGACTGCTTGGCCCTTCATAGATACGGCCAAATTTGCACGTAGATTAGGTACACAGGATTACTATACTCGATTCTCTGATATGTGAACCCCGTCCCATTCTTTCGGCGGTGAAAAATTCAATGAGGCGCCAGGGACTTCTTCTGTTAATCATGTTATTGTGAGGAATTTTACTTTCCATACATGAATGAAAATTGTATTTAGGGCAGGTGAGTGAGTTAATGATTGGAGTGTCCTCCAAGATAATCCTGGTGTAGACGTTGCATTTGAATTCTGTCTGGTCATTTTCCCCTCCGACTTAATTGATAGTCCAAACTCCATGGGACGAACGTATCAACGCTCATCTAGCTATAAGGCTAGCGGTCAGTGAAATAAAAATCTCAACTTTTTTAGGTAAGTCGGGGGAGGGGACGAGGCTGTGGGATCACGAAAATGCCCCTTTAAGAATCAGCTATTTTCTCATAACCCATTTTCAAAATCCTTGAAATAGTAAAGTTTTCTTTTGAAAGCTATCCCTAATTATGATTATATTATATTTGGCTTGACCATACAGTTTACTACGTCTTTGAAAAATTCATATTTCGTAATTTTGTAGTTCCATTGCGGCATTTTGTAATTAAATAATACTCATTTTATAATTTTGAATAATTCGATTTTCTTTATATTTCCTTCGGTATTCATGCATCTTGAAAGTGTAATTTTTATTGTTTTGTACTGTATTTACATTAGCAAATTTAGCGTGATGGTTTGTTCATCGTATGAAAAAAGAAAAAAGGAAAAAAAGTGAAGTATTGCCACATTCAAGCAGATTCAGCAGCGCAAACACCTGTGTTTTTCATATTTTTAAAAGTATCATCACCACATTGAACGGAATAGAGAGTGCTTGATTTCATTTGTTTAAAAGACGGTCCCAGGAAATGAGATGATAAACCTAGTCCAAACCTTTACGGCATTCCATTCCAATAAGCAGGGCCACAAAAAGAATACACTACCAGTGACATCATTGTGAAACTCTTGATTATCAGTCATGTCATGAATTTAGATTCACACCAGTCACCTTAATGTTTCTATTACTCTCTGAAACTCAATAGTCACTATGATGTCATCACCAACCCAAATATGGAATGCTTTCTCGCCCCTCTTGTAGACTTGGACACAAACCACATCAATTCTATTTGCATTTCCTATGACCTTAGACTGTTAAAGGTCAATTCCTGCTGTCTTTTCGTTGATATGTGTTTACAAACTAGATATTTGACTCTATTGCAAATGATTAATTACTCGAATGGGATACCAATTAATCGAAATAGCATAACATGACATTTGTGGGAAACATCGAGTCATCCTTGGCATGTGTGCATTGTAAGCGAGTCAATTAGTCCTTGATACAGTGGGCAAAAAAAAATCATATCCGTGCAGCATTGCAGACATTCGACAGAACCCCTACTGCTGACATGGTATACTGTCCACAGTCTCGGCTCTGTCTTTTCGGATTCAGGGCACATAGGTTCAATTGACATAAAATGAAATTATTTATTTTGAATTGCACTTTTTACAACAGTCGCACTCACCAACACGATGCATCCTTTGTATATACAAACAAATCAAAACTAAAATCCTAAAAAATCAATCACTGGGCCCTCCATGGACCCTTGGACAATCAGTCTTTAATACTGCGCTGACACCTTTTGACCCCCAATGGTCACCCATACGCCCTCATAAGAACCAACTTGCCCATGGATTGACAAAATTCAAAATACCATCTGCCCACTCGCCCGAGATTGAAGTCTTCATTACCAGTCTTTTATACCACAGACCCTGAGAGGGTCAACAGGGCGACTGTCATTCTGCCTTACTGGCCCCAAAATATAACTTACACAGAATTTTACCAGTGTCCTAAAGGTTAAGCTCTTCAAAAATGGTTAAATGTAAAAAATATTGATTCAAGATTACCAGAACAGTTATGAGATACTGTTTTAATTAGCACGATTTTCTCTTGCAGGGACGTACAATATTAACTACAATATTGTTGATCAAAAAACATTTTCCAGTGTCTCAGTTCAAAGTGTGGTATTTACTTTACACATACGCCCAGTTGGCTTTGGAGATAGTGGTCATGTATAATACAATGTTCAGATTACCTAATATGCCTGAACTGTTTGTTAGTTGATCTATCTGCCAGACTATTGATAAAACATATGTATCCTTACTGCTATCTAGTGTTTATTCAGTGATTTAAAGCCTTAGTTAGTCCAATTTCACAGTATATGTACAAAGCATGTTGAAAACACAGGTCTCTATCATTCTTTAGAAACTGAAATGTTGAAAAAAAATGCCAAAATTGCTTTGGGCTTATGAGTATCTGGTTACGCCTTTCAACAATGTGACGATGAAGGTTGGAACACTTACAAAATATACTTTGCTTCTTTAAAACAAGAATGACGTGGTGCGTAATTGAGATGGGCCCTAAAAGTGGTTTAATCACATTTTATTGAAAATATGCAAATGAGCCCATTAATACGCATAACCTGTCTAAAAAGTATGCAGCACATGACCTTATCCTGTTCTATCACCGTGTCACCTTAGAAGTTCATGACTAATCGGTTTTATCTTTATAGTGAATTAAAAAAATTTCTTCAAACTATGCAAATGAGTTCATTAATATTCAAAACCTGTCCAAAAAAGTATATAGCACATGACCTCATCATTTCTATCACCGTGCCAAGTTAGAAGTTAATGGAGTAAATCGGTTTAATCTGTAGAGTGGATTAATGCTTTTGCCCACTGATCTGCCCGCCCGCGTCCATCTGCGGTATAACATACGCCCACGCAAACACATTGGTGTTGTTGTGGGAGCCAAAAATTGCATACAAACCAGAATATGTCTATCATAGACCTCCCCCGCGGTTGAGGTACACCAAATAATTTGACATGGCTATATCAGAAATGTTTATCATATGTTTTTCTTCGGAAAGAGGTGTTCTTTTTTACGAACTCGTGTATTGTATGAAATTGCGTAATATGTTACGAAAGATAGCAATCGAGTATTGAATTAATATAATTTGTTAAGTTTAAAAATGTTGAATTAAGCTTTAATTAAATCTTTGAGGGACAAACACGACTTGTTTCTTTGTTTCTTCTAACCCTGAAAAAAATTCCAATATACCACCCGCTTTCCTTCCTCCCGAACATTATCCCTACCACATCCTGATGAAATGCGTACTGCCGAAAACGGGAGGGCAGAGGACCGGGAAAGACGGGGAGACACTTTTCGCAAGCCAAATCCTCGGTTCAGGGTACATTAAGTGATAACAATAATAATTCAGAGTTTGGATATATCTTTAGAAGCTTTAGATAAACGGTATTGACATTCTTATGACCGACCGCTAATTTGTACCTAACTTGGAAGAAAGTATCTACCCATTGATGGAGCACGGCCGTTGACCTCTTTGTAGTATCATCTTGCGCTGATGCTACACTGTAAAAAAATTTCCGTTAATTTACTGAAATTTCTGCAGCAGAATTTCCAGACTGTTTAGGGTAAATTACAGAATTTCTGCTCAATTAACGGATAGACAGTACTTTTACAGCGAAGAAATTGTCTCATATTATGGAAAAAATGGTATTTTAACAGAATTTTCCTTAATTAAAATTACGGAACGAAAAAAAAAGTCTGGAAATTTTGCTGCCGAAAATTTCCGTAAATTCCGTAAATTATTAACCATTTTTTTATGTTTTTTTGTTTTTTATTTTTATTGTTGTTTTCTAAAACAGATTTTCCGTAAATTTACGGAAAATCTGTTATAATTCACGGACATTTTTAACAGTGTAGAGTTCTCATTTCACACCCCTTCCCACTAATACAAAAAATGGCTACAACCTTGGTTATCCAACCGTGCCAAATATCATTCAGTCCCAAACTCAGCAAAAGGTCACCACACTTCCGTTCACGGTTGCACTAAGCTTTTTTGACCCAGGGAAATCCCTAAACTTAGTGAAAAGGTATTAAAATAAACTTTCCGGAAAATTCGGGTGATCACAAACTTCTATTAGATATTCGTACTCCATAACGATGTCAACAGAGCAAAATTTCTTCCGCCCAACTACCCAAAAAGTGTTAACACTCGCCAAAATCAAGGCTTGCCAGAGCGCCAATCAAAAATTCGAAAACACGGTCAGAATCCATCACTTTACAACCCAATATTCCAGAATCTATTTTAGTCCAATTTGGTCATTGCAATATTTTTTCATTTATAAAAACTAATTTCCAGAACGTTAAGGACAGGCAACACCGACGCGAAGATGATACTCGGCCAAACGATGTGGTCAGCTGTGCCCGGGACAAAGATAAAGGACTAAATCCTTTACCTATGTTAGGTAATAATCAATAGACAATTTTGCCCGTGCTCCATCCATGGGTAGAACACTTTGCGTAGCTGGATCTCATCTGTGGCACCAGTACAAGTTTAGTTATTAAACCAAAGTTTAAAAATAAGGTTTTGTCCCCTCTAACTGGGGGTGGACGGATTCACCTCACACTCAGCAATATGCTGTTGGAGGATTTATTGGAGCAATTGATAATTGACCGGATGCCCTTCCTGACGCCAATCCACATTTTTTGCGGTGGGCCCATCCATGCAAAGCAGCCATTTCTGGATGGCCACATTAGCTCTCCAGACTCTGACGCCCCTTGTAGGTAGATCTTCTTTTTTCATTCTACGCAGGGGACCAGCTACCTCCTCATCAAAAGATTTCCTTCCTTATAAACCTGATGAGTGCGGTTTCGCCGCCGCCAACCGGCTGGGACCGGTATTAACTGGTTACCAGGATTACCAGTAGCAGGCCCTCCAAGAAACCTGACCTGACTAGCAAGACAAATCACATTTTATCAGAACGACATTTGGGGGTACATTTTGGTAAAGATTTTGCGTCGTCCATAAAAAATGGACAACGTTCCCTCCAGTACTTCCAAAGAGGCAAGATATCGATTAAGACATTAATCAGTGAGGAAAGAGTGCAAAAAAGTTAAAAGTACGAATTAATTTTTGAAAGCCTAGAATATACGTGGCAGATACCTTAGATACGTTGCTTACTTACTCAACAAGTCACTAAAACAATCAGAAGATAAACACGAACAGACAGATACCTTTAGAACCATACTCGAGACATGCTTCACACGTAAACTGGGATTTGATTTTAAATGCGGATCGATCGATCTGTGACCAAAAGAATTACACAGTACATTATCTCGTGTCGATTCGAGGAGGTCTCTCCTAAGGGCTATATAACCAGTTCTTTTAGTCTCGAACAATTGCGCGCATCTGAAATGGCTTAGGTGAATTTGTGATTGGCGAGATCCCCACCAAAAATCGAATTGTTCGTGTATGGTTTTTCAAAAGTGAATCGAATGAATGCAGGTGAGAAAAGAAGCGAAAGTTCCTTTCTTGCAAGTTGCTCTCCCATACACTGACGACGACCTGTATGTAAGACTCAATTGAGAAAAAAATTAATGTATCATTTATACGTGACCAATATCACCCAAAGCTCCCCCTCCCTCCAGTGCTAAAAGTGTAAATTTTATGAGCCGATTTAGGTTTTCTCGGCAAGATTGTGAAATATTTTAGTTACTAACACTTCGGTTGTCCACGACGCCAATTTTGCATTGAAAAATTTTATTTGCGCAGGCAGTTTCTACTTTTGAAAAAAAATTGTGTTTTGGAAAAATATTTGCAAAAATATTTATGTTTTGCAAAAATATTCAGAGTTTTTGCCAAAAATATTTAGAGTTGTTGCATAAAAATATTTCGAGTTTGAGTTTGCAAAAAAAATTTCAGAGTTTTGCAAAAATATTTCGGAGTTTTGCAAAAATATTTCCGAGTTTTGCAAAACAGATTTCAGAGTTTTGCAAAAATATTTCAGAGTTTTGCAAAAATATTTTCAGGTTTTGCAAAAATATTTTCCCCCAAGAGTTTTGCAAAAATATTTCAGAGTTTTGCAAAAAACATTTAGAGTTTTGCAAAACAATAATTTTGCAAAAAATATGGCAATAGTTTTGCAAGAAATTTTATAGTTTTGCGAAAGTTATGTAATAGTTTTGCAAATAATTATTTACTAATTTTGCGAAAATATATTCAGTTTTGCAAGAATATTTTAGTTTGCCGCAAAAATAATGCAAGAGTTTTGCAAAAATATTTCATGTTTTTTGCAAAAAAATTTATAATTTTGCGAGAAAAAATTTTCCGAATCGTATCGGGAGACAGTCGAAGCAATTTTCGGGCACTTCCGGAATCCCGGAAAGAAACGAAAAAAATGAACCGGAGGCGGACACACGAGCTATGTAACCACAGGTCCACTCCACAATCGTGGCGCCTCACCCCCACTGGCATGCTGGAGGGTGGCATGGCCTCACCATGCAACAGTTAAGCAAGAAGTAAACCGAAATGGAAGCAATTATCGCTGAAAAAGTTGCGTCACCTGACGCCATAGAAAGCGTGTGAAAGTACTTAGAGATGAATAGGGGTGATAAGTGTATTAACAATTCAGTCACTAGTATAACAGAACTTCCGAACAGAAGCCTGTTACTGTATAATAATAATAATATGATGCAGTTAGAACCTGAGAAGCGCGCGCTCAGATTCACTTTTATTCTGTCATATTTGCCCATAGAAAAAGCACGCAAGAATTCCCTAAATTACCGTTAAACTCCCCATTCCCAAATCCAGGCAGATCTTGTTCCGCCCCGGAGTTTTTTAAGTCGTATTCTTGACTTCCTAGCCGAAAAAAAAAAAAAATTTTTTTTTTTTTTAAGTATTTTGACAGCGTTTGTTTCTTGGTAAAAGAATAGGGACGGGGTATAAATAGGGCGTCTGATGTATGTGAGGTTCTCGAATCATTTAGGAAATGCACAATTTCAGTTTAGGTTTACATGCTTAACCTGAAAAGGTATTCTGAGTCAGCAATAACAATATAAAAAAATGTAAAAATAATTCATGATTAACATGGTCATTGTCTCATTCCCCCTGGACAATGTCCCATACCTCCAGGACAATTACCCATACCTCCAGGACAATGTCGTATACCTCCAGGACAATGTCCCATTCCCGGGACAATGTCCCATACCTCCAGGACAATGGTCCAATACCTCAGGACAATGTCCAATATTTCCAGGACAAGTCCCACAGACTTCAGGACAATGTCCCATACCTCCAGGACAATGTCCATATCCCCGGGACCAATGTCCCATACTCAGGACAATGTCCCATACTCCAGGACACTGTCCCATATTCCAGGACAAAGGCCCAACTTAAGGACAATGTCCCATAAACCAGGACCATGGCCCATACCCCAAAGACAATGTTCAATATACCTCCGGGACAACGTCCCATATCCCAGGACAATGTTGCATATCCCAAGACAATGTCCCCTCGCCCCACGACAATGTTCCCATACCCAGGACAAGACCCATTACCCCAGAGGACAATTGGCCCATACCCCAGGACAAGTCCCATACCAACGGCCAATGTCTTATACCCCAGGAACAAATGTCCCATACCCAGGACAATGTCCCATACACCAGGGCAATGGTCCATACCAGGACAATGTCCTACCCACAGGACAAGTCCCATACTCCAGAGAATAGCCCAATACCCAAGGGACAATGTCATACCCCAGAACAATGTTTCCAGACCTACCAGGACAATGTCCCATACCTCACGGACATGTTGCATGGTGAGGGCCATGCCACACTCCGCATGCCAGTGGTGGTGAGGCGCCACAGATTGAGGAGTTGAAATGGTGGTTATATTAAACATAGTCGTAGTTCGCATCCGGGTTCCAATTTCGGTCTTTCCGGGATCGGAAGGGCCCGAAAATTGACTGCGGAATGCCTCCGGATAGATTGGGAAAATTTTCTCGCAAATTATAAATTTTGTTGCAAAAAACTCATGAATATTTTGCAAAACCTGCTTATTTTGCGGCAAAACTTATAAATTTCTTGCAAACTGGAATTATTTCGCAAAAGTCGTAAATAATTCTTGCCCCAAAACTATTACCTACCTTTAGCAAAACTATAAATATTCTTGCAAAAAACTTATGGAATATTTTTTTTGCAAAATTATTGTTTGGCAAAACTCTGAAATGTTTTTGCAAAACTCTGAAATATTTTTGCAAAACTCTGAAATATTTTTGCAAAACTCTGACATATTTTTGCACAATATAATATTTTGCAAAACTATAAAATTTATGCAACTATTTTTCCAACACTACAATTTTTTTGCAAAAGTAGAAATACATGCGCGCAAAATTAACATTTTTCATGCAAAATTGGCGTCCGTGGGACACCGTAACACACACAGTAAAACCTATGAGGCAACAGACACTTTTTAAAGGGACACAAAGCATAGAAAAATATTAGACATGAATGAAATTACATAACTGAAATCACTTCCACTAATCTGAAAAAAAATGGACAACATACAGAAAGTCTGTACACTGGGCAACCTACCATAACTGAAAGGAATAACGTTCTCAGTATTCTTCAGACCTCCTTTGCCGCGAGGAGGAAACGCCTAGGTTTGAATGTCGTGGTTCGTCCCATATTAGGATTCGAGTGGCATGCCCACAAATTGAGTATGATAATCGAATCTTTAGGGACATGAGATCCTTTTATCGTCGAGTGTTTCGGTAGCGCGGTGAGGTAGTGACAGTGGTAATACCGTGCAAATTCTGGATGCCTCAAAAAGAATGCGTCGGTTTGTAAAAACGGCAATTCATCTAGGTCAAGGACAACTTTGCGAAGTCTATTGGACCATCACTGAATCTCTTGGACTGTACTGGATCAAACAAAATAAAAATAACATGGATAATACTATTATGATAAAATATGCGTTTCATGAAATTTTTCAACGCAATGCTGGCTGAGAAATTCAATGCTATTTGTAGGAGAATTGTGTTGTGCACTATGCCTCTTTTAGCACCTGCTACAACAAAGCACCAAGTACAAAACCCATTTCGCGTGCGTTTTAAAGTGATAAGTGGTCTTCTTTGTTGGGGGGCTTGGGAACCTATTTTTTAATTGATTTTGAAAAATCTTTGGTCTTGGGAACCCAATTTCTAATGCAAATTAGCAAATGTGGAGCTGCCAGGGAAGAAATACAAATTGTCCCAATATGTTTGTCTATACAGCTACAATGTTGCATTTTTTGGCATGTATGGTCTTGAAAACAGGAATATACTCCAAACTGTGCTCTAAAGACCTGTGCAAGAGACGTGAACTGGGTTTGCTCTTCTAGGCGTGTATTATGTTTGTATTGTTATTTTAGTAGGGATCAAACTGCGGAAAGACTTGCATATGTACCCCCTCGTATACATTACTACAAAATTTATTTTAATTTGACCTTGTGTGATCAAAACGGAATAAACCGCTAAATGATAACATTTTAGGTTGATGTAAATTATGAGAGGTGGGTGACGGGGGGTACAATGGAAGTCTTGCCCAACTGCGATTAGAACCAAATATTGTATAATATTTTTATTTATACCTTTTTCTGTAGTCGGGATCTTCATCTGTTACCCAAAGCCAGGTATTGTGGTAGCTGACGTGTCTGTACCCGCAACGAAACAAGTGCGACAGCGTAGTCACCAAATTGAGTTCATTGAGGTGTGATGCTTGTAATATCTCGGCCCAATTCCATCTCCTTTAAATAAACATCAATGTAGTCGTGGAGATTCTGCGGGCATCATACACTATGATGGTCCCTTCACTATGCCTGAGAAATCCTGCAAACATCTTTGGGCCATTTTTGGCAACGTCGAAAGTCTGGTGTATTCCGTTTAGGCCAAGTATTTCGTGAATGGACAGAATATCGCGCACCCCCTGAACCGGCGAGCTTCGTTTGACGGTCAAGACACTCAATGATATACCGAAAATCAGGTGTCCAGAATATTCGGTAAACGCTTGCCAAAAATGACGCACCAGAAACGTTGGATATGGCGTTCAACACTAGGAATTTAGGATCGAATGGTTTCCCTTCATTGGCTCGAATTCTTCATCATGTAGTCCGTTTCCTCAGATATTGCTTTCGAAGCTCTCTACCACGCCAAGCTCCGTAAGGTAGCAAGAGTAAATCGGCGCTGTTGAAGCCATGCATCGCCAGAACTTATTGCTACCCCTGTAATAGAAAATAATACATGGTTAATTTATTGTGTGTTGCATACAAGTTTCCTGTTCATCCAACAGTATTCATTTGGTACTTGTTAAAGTGAATTTCGCGATTCACACCCTCGTTTTTCCTGAATTTCCTAAAAAAAGTTGAGATTTTAATTTCATCATTTTAGTATCGTATGTGTGCCCAATCTTGCGTGCATATTCGTAATCAGACAGAAATCATAGCATAATTGCCTATGTGACACCGTGATACAGTCATTTGCTCTCATAACACCTAAACACGAGATCAGAATCAACTGGGGTTGAGCGAAAATGAGCGGCGAGCCTTAACGATGGATTCCATTCTTCTAAAACAATTATCTTTTGAACGTACTACGTTACAGTGTAGTTAAACATTATCTTTTAAACGTTACGATATCCAGTGTAGTGTGGTTGGGTCAATAGACGTCAACGAGACGTTTTGCGCAACCCCATCATGGCATCATCCTATTACCATCTGGATCATTGGATTATAAAGTATGCTTAAGACTTGGCTCTTGGAAGGGGAGGGAGGGAGAGAGAAGAGACCAATGACTCAATCATTGGCTGTCCACCTCTTCAACATGTTCAAAGGTAAGTGATATTCCAGTAGGAGGTTCTTTCAGCCTTTATATCAAGATCAAGCAATACAGAGAAGCAGACATAGGAGAGAGACAGAAAGATAGAGTGGAAGTGAGAGGGAAACAAAAAAAAAAAAAAAAAAAATATATTCAGTATTAAAAAAACTCCCAACTTTGAAGCGAGAGTTTATGCATGTCCATGTCTATCGATATGGTACAACTACATGTACATTTAACTGCAGTTAGTTGCGTCGGTGAATATAACCTTTAGCTTGTATACAAATTTGAGCGGGCGACTTTACCTTTGAAGAGGCAGTCAGTGGCGTAACAGGCGGGTGGCAGGGGGGGGCAGCCATTTTTTAGCCCTCTGACCGGGAAAAATTGGCCTTCTGACCCCCTGAGAGGGAAAATTTCCCAAGACTGGGAAATTGGCCCCTCGGAGCGTGTAGGCCCGATACGCCACTGGAGACAGTTGCATAACATTGGAAAGGGAAATAAACAACACCTGTTTAGAATGTTGGCAGCAGTCCAAGAATGTGCTCTATATAGCCGCTACCACCTATTGTACTAAAAGGAACTATATTGATTACATAATGCTAGTGGGAAAAGTGCCAATCCGTTTTAATTGTATTTGGAATCAAAATCTTCATGTAACCTTTTTGAGGGTATACCCGGTATCTTCTAAATATTATCTTGGGTGCCATATAGCAATTATATACAATAACGAGAAAAATCTCACTACAGACGCCTTTAACAAGAAAAATGAAATCATATACAAAAAGTAACAATTAAGAAATGATATCTCACTATTTTAATAAAAACCCTTTTGAACAAATTCTTTCCAGTTGCTCAGTGCCCTTCATCCTCAGCTTCCGTTGCCAAACTCAAGTAAGAAACCTACCTTCACCTCCACCGTGGCTTTTCTCGATCTGCTTTGGTCGACCAGTCGTCTGCTGGCTCTGCCCGGCTTCTTTAATTGTATCCAGATCATTTGCAACAACCACTAGCTGAGACCCAAGTTTGAGACTATACAGTTGGCCATAATTTTTGGAAAGATACGTTAGAAGCTTATGGGGTACAGGGCGGCCTGCTCGAAAGTAATCGATCATTATTCCTGGGAAGCTTCCCAGTAGTGGCCAACTGATGGGTCCAGGAGGAAGATTGGAAGGGCGGCGAAGCAACCAGATGATTATGGAGAAGGCAATACAGGAAATGAAGATGGTCCAAAGATCAACAAATTCTGAAAGATTTTGTAATGCAGACATTTTTGGCGATGCGGCTAGCACTGTTCACGCTATTCTGTTAAAAAGTTCAACATGAAAAGAGATTGCTACTATTATTTGTTCTTCAACTTGTAAATCTCGCTGTTTAGCAAGTTCATTAGCTGAAGTGCAAGGTTCAATTTACTTTTTTGTGCTCATTGGTGTAAGATGCATACGGTTCACAGTTCATATTATGATAAGTAACGTAACTTCAAAGCAAATACAGGGTGAGTCAGAAAAAAACTGGACCCTGATTGTGTTAGTCATTTTGCATCTTCAAGAAATATATATCTCAACATCACTGGAAAACTTATTTTATTAGCTTTAATTTGCTGTAAAGATCATTCAGATTGCAATCACGATCCATTTTTTCTGACTCGCCCTGCTATATGCGTGGCACATTGTAGTCTTCTGAACAAGTAAGCGTCACTCGAGTTTCACCGTTTTGAAACTGAAGTTTTTCTGGACTTATGATTGGTTTTCGATCTGTAAGCGGGAATTTTGAATTTTAATATGAATGTATGCCATAGAGCTAATGTAACTTGAAACGACTTAGGATATATTATGAAAAAAATAATATTTTCTACACCTTCAGTAATCTAATAATGATTTCTAATAATTAAAAAAAAAAATTTGTATTCACTCAATATAATTTAGTGACATAGCTGTCGGTTATGAACATTGGAAATGCATTTCGCATCCATGTGCAGTATGGTTTTGGGTAGTCTTCTTTGTATTTGAAACAACCGCGAAAGGATAAAAGGTAATTTTTTAAATCCATTCCCTGAAGTTACTAAATAGTTACTTCTCACAAACTGCACTCAAGTCTTTGTAATACAATTACCTGGTGGTGACGTGGGGTGACACACTAATTTGAATGACGATTCCTATTATTTGAACACATAAGCAAACAAAGCCTGTGCAAAGTTGGAAAATCAGCTATTGCATTGGAGACCAACGACTTTAGAGTCGTTTAGTAGATTTCAAATAAGTGAGAGTTGCATATTTCCATGAGGGTGATTTTGATATGAGGGTTCACTCCCGGCCAGGGTGCAGATAGTCCTTTGTTCCTATTACAAAACATATTGGGCATGGTACAAGTTTAAGGCACAGAATAGAGAGAATCGGCCTAGTGGAAAAAAATGATATGAATTTCATGTTATACAATGCATGGCCTTTAAAATAAATACTTATGCCAATAGTTGGCCAAGAAGATGTCGCTAAACTAAGGAATACGCTTTGCGCTAATTTCTTAATACAAGGTTGGATGGTGAAAAATTAAAAACTTAGTTTTGTGATGTGGGGCATTTGAATAGAAGGGCATTATAATGCTGTGGATTAAAGCATGACATATGCCGTTGTCAAACGTAAGTTATGTTCAATAACAACGTAATGAAAAAAATTGGTGGTGTTTTAATTCTGATACTTCAATTGAACAATATCTTGGACTGTGAAGGTAATGAGTTTGAGGTTACATCATTTACTATAGCTAGGCCTATATACTGTACATTTGATATGAGTTATACCATAACCAGTGGCCATTAAAAATATTCCTCTTACATTTCGCGGTGATGGAACAGCAGATCCAATTTTTTACATGTGGTCTCACTTATTTGAAATTCTACTATAATTAATGGGAAAGTTCGTGTTGTTAAAAGGTTAAAAACGCACAAAGAGAGTGAAACTCTTGTAAAAACCACTCCACAAAAGGGAGTGAAAACGACGCCAAAAAGGAATATTATGATTAAACCCCAGAAATTCCACTCTTTAATAAAGGGGGTGGTTCTTTGAAGAATTCGATGTTTAATAGCCTGATAATAATACAACACATTTTGAATTGGATAATTGTCTGTGGGTATGTATTGGGTAATACCAAGACTATCGTGGAAGCTTTTGCAAGAACCTTTTGTTGAGGCATTTTCTATTGAACATTTATATTAAAATGCACTTTTCACATACTATGTGCTTAGTGTATTTTTTTATTAAAATGCCACTTCCCAAATGCATGTACAAGAATAACTTTACGGCTGCGCACTTATAATTTCATTAATGTCTATTCTAAAGTACGTTTTTCCTCTCTCAATACTTTTCAAAACTTCACACTATGTCTATACTGTTCAACCTCGAATAATATTTATGATCACCATTTAACTAATCAGAGTAAAAATAAATTCCATATCTTACGTGTATTGAAAATATCTGCCGTTTTCCCGGGGACGGACTTTTTTTTTTGCCGGTGTGGGCAGGAGACAGTGACTCTTTACGCAACCTATAGTTTACGCTTTATTCCGTTGTCGTCTATATGGAGCCCGGACTATATCCTGCCGGACCATATCTACTTTTCACACACCATTCCTTCGGGATTAGCAGTGATAATGCGAGAGAATCGAAAAAATGTGGAAATCATTTTTCAACTTATAAATAGGGATAAGTGTGTACAATTCCAAATACCTACTTCATGATAGCACAAACCCCATAGTGAAAAAAATTAAGTATTTGTAAGAAATTTGTCTACCGTCTCCCGCAAATTAATAGACATACAGCAATGACGGCTCAAAATCTACACTAAACGCTGCTTGTATTATCCACGAGTACACGAATAAACAAAGATCAATAATATTTGTTTTTTGTATGTTTTTGAGGTCAAGCTGTATTAATCAGGGTGCACAATCTCACGCTGAAAATCTGTGGTAATCACCGGGAAGGCCATTTTGATTTCAGTCGGAATTTTGAATACGCACGTATAAAATTTACAGAATCAGATAAAAAAGACTACTGCCTTGTCTTAATACATACGGATTTAACAACCACCTTGAGGTTATGTTCGCATATCCATGTCAGTAACAAAAATATAAAAATATGAATTTTTTTGATGATTTGTTCGTTTTCCGATGTTTCGGATAGCAAATCGCTGCTATCTCTTTAAAGGTGGTTGTTCGATTTAAATGTGTATTGTGTTCTCTACTTGATTGGAGTGGGGCACTTGCACATACCCCCGTCAATTACCATGGGAAGCAAGCTTGCGGTTTTAATTGTAGACGCAATAATGCATGTTGCAAGCCCTATTCAATACTACGCCTAATAATTGGTGGTTAACCACTAACACTGCCGGTTTTTTTGTTTATATCTTGATGAACTGGATTGGTTGGGCTCAAATTGGCAGGACGACATGAGAAAATACGACATGTCTCTGATATCAAATCGATACTACTTCCGGGTAAATCAGGGGGGGTTCCCACCCCCGCAACACGTATCGGAACACTCTCACCTTTAGAGCAGATAATCGGGTGTGGCCAGGAATATCGTTCTCCGGGCTCACCGTCCGGGAACAATTGTGAACACTAGGGCACTCGATTTCAGTGTATCACGCAACATTAGTTTCCACACTTTAATTTCCGTTGGTAAGTATATATAATTACGGATAAATCTGCAATGGTTTAAACCTGCTATTGCACTATCAGCCTCGCATCTTACTGCACATTATATTTTTAACATTTGAAAGGCGATGTTTTTACCCCTGTATCAACCTTCCGAACCCCCTTTACCCGATTTTTAGGTCATTTTTTATATTTTTGTTAAATGATTTCTTTATACAATTCTGGAGACAATGATTTTGTTTGAAATTTCGACGTCCGGTGTGGCCGGTTATAATAACGACCGGATCTCCCAATGTCCCTTAGGTTTATCAAATTTTGTTTCCGTTGTCGATAGATCCCTCTTCATGATGTACAGCTTCAGCTGGATGCGGTTTGCTATCCTCCCATCCTGATAATGTTCGCGCCAATTGGGGCGGTATTTTGACAACCAATGTCATGTCTAACATGGGTCCAGCCTTGCTAAAATCTGTTAACTTGCAAATTAGAAACCTTTTTAGAATACGTAGATTCCTTGATTTTGAATGTGCTAAGGTTTTTTTTTGTTTAGGATATTAATTTTTTGTATCGCTAGACTACTGTAATCTGTTGCTCAATGGTAGTACTCAGAAGACCGCAACATACTCCAAGCTTCAAAACAAATGTTGACATCGTCCATATTCCAGGTATCCATCCCCTAGATTTACTCACACACCCCTCTGTTGAAGGAACTTCTTCACACTTCACTGGCTTCGTATATGATCGTTATTAAATTTAAGACCTTTTAATGTGTAATAAGCCTGACGGAGGCTTTGTCCCAGTAATCAGTGAATGTCTGTGGTCAGTGATCACGTCCTGGTTCTGTACCCAACTCTCTTTAAGCCACCATGGTCTCACTCTCATTGTTCCTAAGACACATAAATGTCCTGGCTGGGCGACAGGGCCTTATACATTGGCTGCACCAAAGACTATGGAACCAAATTCCTATCACCATTCGTAGTTCCAGTAAAACTGTTGAAAAGTTTTAAGTCAATGCTCAAACTCCCCCTTCAGTCGTAGTACTCATACAGGCGCTATTGTATCATCTTGTTACATAAAAGGGCGCCTTTCAAAATATAAGTCATGTATGTTATGTTATGTTTATCGGCAAAAACCCATTTGCCTTTAATTGTGCGAATACGTACCATGCCTGTGGTGCTTACCCACGTTTTGAACATGAACTTAAAGGTGGGTGCCACGATCGAAATCTCGGGTGGAATATTAGGGCCAGGAAATGTTTCCTTGGTGGTTTGAACCAAAACGTCTCTAAATGTTGTCGATCACATTAATCACAAACTGTTCTATGGGCTAATTAAGTTAGCATCATTTTGCCTTCTAGTATCTAAATATCTAAACGGCAGACCCGCTTTAGTCACGTTAGCTGTAATCACGTGTTTATGGTGATATGCTTTTCATGAGAGGGAGCAGCATGTGAAAATCGGACCATGCTCGGGTCCACTTACCTGTTATATCTCAACAGCACTGTGCTTTAAGTCATACGACTCTGCGTCACTTACCATACATGTGACGTTTTGTATTATACGTGTATTAGGCTATATCAACAGACCTTGTTTTGTGATTGTGTAAAAAATGTCTGCGCTACCATCAGCAGCATAGAATGGCTTGATCTAAGGACCATTCTCGTTTCTACTTGTAGTTTTCTTCTCTGAGTATGTGGTTGTTTTATCGACGGTCCTGTAATCTTCCTCCGGTCCCATCATTTGGCCACTTCTAGACGAACATTCCGGGAACTTGTGATGGAATACTACCAACCGGTCGCCCTCAGCTCCTCACGAATTGCTTGCAAATCGTGCTATAAGTATGGCAATTTACAGCATTTAAATTAGGAAAATCTCGCTGGTCATTGTGGCAAATGATTACCAAACGATCAAGAAGCGAGCCAAAATCAACTAATGCAGGCCGACCAAAACAAGTTAAACACATAATATGGTGGAGAAGGTAAAACAAATATTTTTGGTGAAACAAGATACTATTGTAGTATACAGCAAAATGATGTTATGGTTGGTAGAAAGTGCAAAGTGTATATTCTGTGGAAAACGTTTTAACGACATGAAAAATGTCAAAATTATTTAATCTTTTGACTGGCAATCTCTTTTGATATGCCATAACTGTAGAAGTGTCTATGGGGTTGTGTGTGTGAAGTTATTGCCAAGTTTCTTTTATTGTAAAACCAAAATGTACCAATAACTTACATTGCCTTTTGAAAATAGGTTCATGGTCAAATTTATATTCAGCATTTGTCAATTTTAAATAAAAATCAACAAAGTATTCACGACGCTGTCAAAATTTAAACTTTGTTTGTTGATTTACTATCCACACACGGGGGGGAAAAGGAAATCTTGTAGTTTGAGAAAATCAAGACAATTTACATTAAAACCCTCGGTCCTCCGAAGGGGGGGGGGGGGGGTTACCACTTTTTTCACGTAATTAACTTTAAACACCCCATGTAATCGCTATCGCCACTAACTATCAGGGTGTATTAAAACATATTATGCCATGGATGCTGCTGACATGGACCTTGATATGTTCATTCAAACGTACAGGTTAGAAATTTAGTAATACCCCCATTATTTAAACTACATATCCGAAAAATAATAAAAGAAATAGCTTTTGTTTGGTACATCTTTCCATTTTTCTCCCATCCAAACCACATTGTGTAAACGAAATAGCTACCTCTCATAAAAGTAATAACACAACATGCTTGTCTTGTTCAAAACAAGATAATATAAACTTTTAATTTGAAGTTTTGTAAATGATTGGTGACAGATTCTATCTTGTCGCCAATCTTGTTTGGTGTCCTATTTTGAACGATATTGCCGAGTATTTCTATGACAGTGCATAGCATAAGTTCCTTCCTATCAAAACTAGAAAGAAATTAAAGGTTCCCATTTTGAAAGATGCCTCAGAACAACCCCCCCCCCCCCCCCCCCCCCCATCAAAAGGTCGTGAAACACCGCCCCCCCCCCCCTCCCCCGTGGGCCTCTAGTTTAAGTAATAATATCTTCTGAATGCCATGGAATTTGTAACAAATTTAAATTAATTTACTTATAGGAATAGCTTCAGCTTCTGGCGAACCTGGCTTTCACCCAGAAGATTTCTCTCTCCACTATGCGTGTTTTTGGTGTATGGAAGATGAGCTTCGAAGAACCAGATTGCTGAAGAAACATGATCACCTGATGAAATAGTTCGAATGGTTATGAAGGCAATCCTTTTGACCGCCAAATCTTCTCCTCAATGCCACTCAAAATATTCTGTGCTCATATGCTTGGAAACGCTATAATACACGGACGGCCGATTTCGCGCTCTGTTAGCTGTCATAATCACATGACGAAACGAGTTGGAGCTGGGGGATCCGTCATGTTTGTTCGTATTTTGAGATATTTCGTGAAAACTACTGACGAAGACGTTTTTAATAAACTTTTGTAAAATTTCTTAAGATGATCTCAAGGATCACCAGACATATAACGACCTTCGCATAATCTTCCGATTACATTGATGTCTATTTGAGAGAAATTGGAACTAAGCAGAGAGGCCACTTCTGCGTCTTAGCGAACCCAACTTAGTGGCTACCCTCGTTCAGCTGTTCTTCGCAGGTACCGAAACATCGGCAACCACCATTCGATGGTCATTAATGTATATTGATTTGAGAATCCCCACATTCAAAGCAGGTAAAAAAGATTTGTCTCAAAAGTAAAAATGCAAGAACCCTTACCAAAGATCATTTTGTCACAGTCAAGTAGTTCTGAAGTTGTGTATTCAATGCATTGGCACACCGAGGGCACAGGGACCCCGCCCGTTAGGTTCATTCGGGGGTTCAGTCGCAGTCCGGTACATGGTCCGTCAGATACATTTTGTCTAGAAGTTGTTGTGCGGGTGTGATGCATGCGTGAAATACAACGCAGACCTGCAAGCTTTAATCACAGGGTCAACCATGAACTAAATTGTTTGGAGTGAATGGTTTTGCCATATGTCCCACCTCCACCCTTCCTTTCAGATTTTAGAGACAACGCTAAAAGTCTATTTGGGTCATTTTTTTTCTTGTCGGTACTTACACGTGTCTGTACATTCACAAATCCGTGCCTCCACTGCTAGATGTTAGAAACAACATTATCGTTTGTATATAATTCATAATACTTGGTTTCAAGATCACCGCCCCGGCACATAAATCCACAAAAATGTGATATACTTATGAATAATCCCGGGTTTAGCAATTTGAAAGCAAGACCAATTTACAAATCTTGTTTGCCGTTGCAGGTCCCGAAGAGATAGAATTCTGGGGTGTTGCCGGACAGCATGTCCGAAATGACGGATCGAAAAGACCTCCCATATACCGACGCGTTATCCACGAAGTCTCTAGAATGAGACGGTTTTTACCACTTTCCGTGCCTCACTGCGCCTCCGAGGATACTGTCAACTGGAGGAATAACGTTTCCAAAAGACACAGTTGTTCTGTGAATCTTTGGGCGAGTCTATGGATTCTCTGATTATGTGGGTGTTTTATCGACGTCCTGTGAATCTTCCTCCTGGTCCCATCGGTTGCCACTTCTGGGAAGCATTCCGGGACTTGTGATGGAATACTACCAACCGGTCCGCCCCACTCCGCACGAATTGTCTGCAGATCTCTCCAAGAAGTATGGCAAATTGTACAGCATTAAATTAGGAATCTCAGCTGTATTGTGGCCGATGATTACCAACATCAAAGAACTAGCCAAAATCCACTACGGCATCCGACCAAACCAATAAAAGACGTATTGGTGGAGACTGTAAATTATATTTGGTGAAACAACTAAGTTAACAGTGATCTTAAACAACTTTACAAAATACTTTGTTGCCGTTGCCAGGTTCCAACAAGAGGTAGATCTTGGTTGGCCGGGACGATGTTCCGAAATTGCCGGATCGAAAAGGACCTCCCATATACCGACGCGTTATCCCCTAAGTCGCTAGAATGAGGACGGTTTTTACCACTTTCCGTGCCTCACTGCGCCTCCGAGATACTGCAACTGGAGGATATAACGTTCCAAAAGACACATTGTTGTCTGTTGAATCTTTGGGCGAGTCATATGGATCCTGATATGTGGTAGACCCGAAGAAGCTTAAACCAAAACGTTTTTCTAGATGGAAAAGGAGGCCTACATACACGGTTGTGTTATTTCCTTTCGGTCTAGGTAAGGGCGCCTTAGATTCAATCATATTCTAATATGATTTTAAGTTTTAGCAATACAATAAATTTTAAATCCTAGAATTGATTGATCACTCCTGCAATCTCAAAGGATTAACTTTTAAATCCCTGAAGTTTAGAGTGTACCCAACAGACACATCCATGCATATGAAACAACGAATGGTCATGGGCTGACAGACTGATGAGAGAGATGACAAAAGTTGTTAATAAATGAATGGAGGACCTAGACAATGCAATAAGACATCCAGGAGTGCAATGGTTTGGGGTGTATCATATTATAATAGGCTGTTTTGATATTAGAGTGTATCGGTTCGCATGGCTACAGAGCGCGCATAGCTCTGTAGCCATGCATGGCGCGTATGTTCAGGGGGATTATGTTTGATAGAGAGTTACTTGTTGCAGGGGAAAGTTTTCTGGAGTTTTGAGTTATGCACATGTATTTAACAAGCCTGATTGATGTGAACTTGTAATAGCAGTGACGATGAAACAGTGGCAACGACGTGGGCCTGGGGCTAACTGTTGAGTAATTTAAGCACAACTTACAAATGTAACTGAGTATTACACTGCGCAGGCCTATTTTGGCATGGCTGTAGCATATTGTAACAATTTGATGGGGTTACGACTATGGTGTTATTGTGGTATTTTCATAGTATATCCATTTAGAATTGTGTGCACGACAGGCGTGCATATAGCCTTTGCTTACTCCTAAAATATCTGAAAATACATTTATTTGAAAAAGGCCATGGTTGGATCGACCCTGTAATATCTGCATTATAATACTCTGCGCTTATCCACCAAACTAGCGAGGGAGGATGTAGATGGTGATTGATTTTAATAAGATCCTACATAAGCCTTTACGAATAAACCGTAATACTTATGGGATTATGATATATATACGAATATAAATAGCGCCCGCATAAGTTTGTCCCTGTAAAAGATTTCACAACCAGTATTATCGCCCGGACGAGTCTGCGAATATCACTTCCTTGAAAAGTACCACCTATGACCCTTTAAACTGCATTGAAATAGTCTTTACTACGGCTTCAAATGCATTGAAACTATTCTTTACTACCGAACCGCATGTATAGTCTCACATCTGATCGATTACGCTGTGACAACGAGATACAGAATGCTTGCTGCTTTTCCGTATGTAGTTTAAAAACGGTAACGAGATGAATAGGTTGGTGTCACGTGTCATGTACCAGGTCACGTGTCAGGTATCAGGTTTGCTCTTTTGCTCTTCGGGTGCGACGTATAATCTGAAATGCGACTATGTTAAATCAAGGTCTTACATGAAACCGCTCTTCCCAATTGCTATTATTTTTTCCAAAAGACAGCGTTTTATTAGGCTAAACATTAAAAAATTTACCTTTTCCCTACTGATTCAAAAACCGACGTACGATGACGATAATCGGTTTGTTTTTTCAATGTAAGGGATACGTACGTCATTATTACCTGAAATGGTCCCCCGAAGCAAAATCAAAAACCATCAATGCCGTGACGTCATCAAATCTTTATTTTTTTTCTAAAATTGACTGTTCTCCCAAATAAAAGTCCTTTTTAGATTCAACATCTGTATATTGTTCCTTTAATAAGATATTCAATTGTCCCCGGCTGAATTGGAAAAAGATGGGTCCATAAGTCTACCAACTGAAAACATCGTCAGCCGGCTAATACCTTACGTGACTGTATGAGCGACGAGCCCCGTTTTAGTTTTAGCAGGCTTCAGCCACTTGCGCGCGCTGCGGGGGTTATGCGTCCAGGAAACAAAGCGTTAGATGGAGCGACGAGATACCCAGTTCCTAGGCTAACCCATGGATGAGAAAAGCCCAAAAAAGATCTTTATGGTGTCACATTGGAGAGGAGGAGGAGGAGAATCCAGATGAAATCCGGGGAGCTGTTTATTAGGAATATTACAAACTAAGAGCTGATAGGCATATGCGTCGCAAATGATTGTGACGATTTCCTGCTGACGTACTAATAGGGCACGCACAGCGCTTTGAATCCCTGACAATTGAAATGTCGATCTATTATCTTCCCTTCCTGCTAATGTCACATTTTTCACATATTAAGTGTTCAAGTATTGAAAACCAGTTGAAGATTACCATTAATGATCTTTGCTTTAATTTTTAATTGTATTGCAGGGCCGCGTCAGTTGTAAATAGGAGAACACTTGCAAGAAAAAAATCTTATCTTATTCACTCATCTCGTACACCGATTCACTTTCAAAAGCAAACGACAACTTTCAATTTCCAAGGCATGCCGCATCACCTACTCCCCTGATCCTTTTGAGATATGGTGCAATCGTACGTAGACTGAGGTCACCTTTCGGTGTTTGTTGGAAAGAGAGCTAGCATTTTTTTTACAAATTTTCTTGAATTCTAGTTAAATGGTTGTTACACCCGTTATTATACAGTATATTAAATTTTGCCAGTGTTTTCTCGATGATTATCATATACAGTACCGTATAGAATTTGCCGTCTTAAATATATCAAATGTAATTCAGATAATTTGTAAGAATCATACAAACCATTTCATAAATTTTGATGCAATCGAAAGCATGAATGCTCGTGATTTGAAGTGTAGGTATTGTGCACCTGAAGTTACCTAAACGGCAACGGACCGAGAAATTATGACGTCAACATGTGTTTCCAGTCGATAATATGGTTTTCCTTACTGATTTTGTGCAAGTTTCAATTGCAGTAACCGTTGTTTATGTTCAAAATTAAAAACCATGGCTGGTATTCTCAAAGGAAGTCTAACTTTAGTCCTACAGGAGTGGACCTTTTTTCTTTCAACATACTCTAAAGGTTTGCTGTAACGGGTGAGAAAATTCCCCATATCTATGAGGAATTTTCTCACCCGTTATTTTCACCTTTTAGAGTATGTTGAAAGGAAAAGGGTCCACTCATGTAGGACTAACCCTGGTTTAAACCCATGTCTAAAGTTGGACTCCCTTTGAGAATACCAGCCAATGAGTTTGAGTCATTTGCATAGGCATATGGAACGGATTGGACGTTGGTATGGAACATCATGGTAGATGTACAATGTAGAGTTTTGTTTCCAATTTATTCTCTACATAATTTATAACACGTAACAAAATAACATGTAATAAGGTACCTTAGTTACTATTTTAATAATATCTGCAATGCTTCCGTTTCTGAATGAGGAAGGCAGCTTGAGTTAAAATTAAATTTGAAACAGATAACCAAAAACCATTCGTATAACCGGAATTGAGATTTGACAGCGGTAACATTTTGTTACATAGCCGGAAAAAAACAGCCTGTTGCCTGCTTTTGATAGGAAGCCTTGTACATTCATTCCACTCTCAGTCTAGAACTCCAACTGTGTGTTTAATTTTACGCTAGAGACGGGATTGAAATTATTTCAAAACATCCAGCGAAAAACGAATCTTGTATCTTGGCAACTAACGGATACAATTGCCCGGGTTATATTCGTAAGAAAGGCACAAAGTAGGGGTAAAAGATGGTGTACAGTGTCTACCATATAATGCCCTTTCTTTGAAAAACCTTCCTACGAGATGGAATTTTCATAGAATGTGTGCAGTCTTTAAGTGCCGTAACAACTTGGCTCCCTGAGTATCTTTCTGACCGCTTCACTGTGCCATCACATTCTACTGGTACACGTTCATAAAATAATAAATGGTGCGCTCATCATCCGATCCCAATATCAAGCCTGGTAAACGTACCTTTCAGTATCTTGGGACACAGGGTTCGAAACCGTCGGCGGTGAGGTTGGCAGCACGTACTTAAGCATTTAAAGCATATTTAATAAATGTTTATGTCTTAATGTTTTAAGTATTAACCTATTTTATTGTGCTTTCGATGGCTTTGTTGTTGTTGTTGTTTTAAATCTTTCATTTATTGTTGTTTTTGAGTGTATTGTAATTTGTGTGTTTTATATTCTTACTATAGGAATTCTGTAAAATAGTATTTTACCTATGTGTGTATGATAGGATTTTGTTCTAAAGAGTTTGTATAATACAATGTGATCTGTATTTTTATATAATTCAATTGCCATGTAATTTGTTGTTATGAACAATTGTTTGTTAACAGGGCCCTTATGGGTAGCAGTTTTTTAACTGATTAGGCTACCCTGTATAAATATGACTGCTAATAAATAATAAATAAATAAATGCCATATATATATATATGATAACCGAACAATTGGACATAATGTTCACATCACTTTCTGCCCCCACGCTATATTATTGTTTCAAGCGACGTTGCAGCCCTGTTCGCCATTAGTCCCATAAAATTCTGGTGAAATCCAACGCCACCGGTGAATATCCAGCAATTGTATTTATTATAATTATCCCCAACGACCCTTAACTTCATTTAATTGCACTTTTCAAAAAAAAAAACATGGAGTGGACCCCTGCCTTGTTTTAGGGGGAAATTTGCCCTAGATCTAACAAGGAAATTTAACGCTCCATTTTTTCCCGGTGATCGTCACATTTTCCTCAAAGGACGTTAGGGGTATAAAAGAACACAAGTATTTGTATCTCAGAAGCGTTCCTTGAAAAAGGCGTGTGGCAGTGTGGGCCATGAAAAGATCATTAAAAAGTGAATTTAACGACATGTCTTCGTTGTAGCAAGGACTTCTCCAAAACGATTTATCTTAGAGGGATGGGATAAAAAGCAAATTGCCTCGCTTTTGTTATATTTCAATCACGAAAGCACGGCAGTTTGGCAGTTTACAGTAAGATCGTACGATATTGTTTTACAACAATGTTTCCCCTCCCCTCTAGGATCGATAATGAATTATGGTTTATTCCACATTAATTCCACGTCCATGTGTTTCAACATATTTAACATAAAATTATTAAACTTTTATGAGATGTCCTGGATGATCTGATTCGTTAGTTGACTTAAAGTAGTTCTTTAGGCAAGATATGCAATATGGTGGTCTTTTAGAGTAGTGCAGATGATGACTAGGATGGAGTTGAGTAACTTGATTCTTGACATTTTTACAGTTCAATCTATGATTTTGTTTTCTTTTCACTCTCGCGAACAGATAATATATATAGAACAGTGTTTCGGTAAGGTGATCCCTTTTCGCTGACACTTTTATCAATTCGGCAACCTTTACTAAAAGGAAGAAGGCCATTCATCCATTTACACCAGAGCAAGATGACAATTGTTTTTCTTTAGAAATTATCCGCGCCCTTGAAATCTGATGGTGCGACAATTCATGTAGGCGTGAGCTTGTGTTCTGGCGAGGTATGACTTCAGCAACGACTATTTCCCCTCTAGACCTTACGAAGCTTTGGGGTCGGCAAGAAGAGCTTTGATGAGCAGAAAACAGAAGAAAGTAATCATCTAATGGACGATTGAATAGTACATGGGGAAATGTAATTGATGTTTTGGTTGAGTTTTTTTCATATACAATTTTTGACACCAATGTTTTTCCAATACGGAATTTCATGGAGAATCTGAAAATCTGAAAGTGTCATTTTTAAAATGTGTTCTTGGGTGTTTTATAAGGGGGCACAATTTGTACAGGGGTAAACACTAAAAGTGTTTAAATTGTTTCAAAATATATACCAATCTGTTAGGTTTCCAAAAAGGTAAAGTTTTCCATATTTAAGACCTATTGTTTTAGTACAATAGGCTCAAGACAGGTCAAGGTCATTATTCGAATGGTCCGATTTTGTTCAAACTGGTTTTATATCGTTCATTTGGTCATACTAAATAGGAAAATGTATATAGATTCTGTGTTTCACCTTTCAAAGTGAGACTTTTGCAGATATGACTAGTGATCTCCCATAGACCCTGTGGACCCCGGCCATATTTGCCCTCTTAATTATCACCAAATCGTCAATGATAATGCTACCTGTATATTTTCGGCTTCTGTACAGTAAGACGAACAATTTGGCACCATTTTTAAAACAAAATTAACTGATGAATGAAATTTTACCACCAGTGTGACCTTGAACCTGTTTTGCCTTGTAACTCTTGTACTATAACCCTCAGATGGGGCAAACTATACCTTTCTGTAACTCTTGAAAGGTACTGAACATGATGGTATACTTTAAAACACAATTTGCCCCTGTTTATATTTTGACCCCTTGTATAAACCTTGACCTAGAATACATTCAAGAACACATTCAAAAAAATGACACCCACGATTTTTGGAATCCTCATACAATTTTGATTTAGAAAAAGCTTGGTTACAAGATTGTATATGAAATTTTCACAAAAATGCAGTTCCACATGTACTAGAAAGGTAGATCGTCTGATCTAAAATTCTTACTCCTAAACGCGACATCTTATGTACTCTGCTCTGTCATTTTTGGCATGCGATATCGTAAGTCCACACACTGTGTTTACTGTCCCTATAGCTTTAAAATACTGTACTTCCAAACCTATATATTTTGGTAGTAGAAGAAATACTTATTCTTCCATTACCTCAGTGAAACTTTGGCATTCAATGCATATGTGGTTAAGAACCAATGATACAACTTGAAATCATTTTGTGATTAATGAAATCTTTTTCTTCATGTTGCAATACTTTTGTCTAGTGTGTGTATCTTGCATGAAACCTGAATACAACCACGCATTTCTTGTCTTTCCGTAAATTAAACACATCCCTGTCAAAGGTTCCTCATCAGCTTATTTAACGGTGTCAATGGTGATACTCCTGAAAGCAGGATACTCTATTCATGAGTACTTTAACATTGTGTTTAGAGAACAACCTATTTTTACTCACTGGTGCTTTTCCAAAATGATATGTTTTTTCGGTATTCAGATTACTTTTACTGGGGATTGCAACGAGGCCGAAGCTCTGTTGCTCCAGCAAGGCAAGTGGTCCGGACGGTTATCCCTAGATTCTGCGTGAATATGCATATGAACTAACACCATCCCTTACTGAAACTTAGTTTCATATCTTGGTAGTAATTATTATATAGGTTTGGATGCTGTTTAAATCTGGACTTCTCAAAGTACTTGATAAACGGTCAATCACTTGGGAAGCTCAGGTGCATTGTTTCGGTGGGTTCAATTCTTCGCCTGGTTTACAAACTCCTTGGGGGCAGATTGCGAAGAGGGTTATCCATGGTGCTTATCCCGGAGAGGAACTAATGTGAGAGAGGATGGAGAGAGATGAAAAAGAGAAGAAAGAGTAGAGAAGATGTAAACCAGGGGAAGAGCTGGGAAGATTAAAGGGATGGAGGATGGAAGTAAGTTCTTTACTTCCTCTTTCCCGGTCTATGGGGAACAATCTGGAGTTTCCTCAGGCTCTATTCTTGGCAACCTGCTCTTTTTCATTTTTTATCATGACCTTCCTTCTTGTGGCTCTCGCCTCCAACCAAACACGCCCCTTTTTGCCGAGGATGCAATGTTATTAGAACCATTGCCAAGACCAAATCTCTCTGCAATCTGACCCCAGCATTCTCTTCAATTGGAGCCAAACTGGATTTTTTTCTGCAGTTTACATTAAAAATATTTAATCCCAACATGAGCCATATTTATTACACTTTGGAAATTTGGAAGACTAAAGCAACTGGGCTCATTAAGAATATTGAAAAATTCAAAGGAGGGCAACTAATTCATACTTAAAAGTTCTGACCCGTATAAAGATCGCCTCCCGCACTTTATCATCCTTTACGCACTCTAGAATAGAAAGGGTACCTCGGGCTCTAAAAGGGTAAACGTTTCCCTATAGCTTCCCCCAAGTATGCAAACGAGGTATATTAACATTGATTCCGTCATCGCTGTATGTTTGTTCATAGCGCTTTGACTGAAATCAATTGCACTACTCCATTTGCATACTAGGACTTCTATATGAATTGTCTAACCTTCTCCACAATTAAAGGTCATCCAACAATCAACACTCGCATTCCAACAAATTGCGAACGGAACATTCCCGGCAGACTTTTTGTAATCATATTAATGTGGGGTATGGGGCTGAATATATAAAATTGACCTAATCCTAAATAGAGATAATGCAATGGCTAAATTGTGTAGATTGTAATTACAAAATGCTTTTTATTCGATCGCATTGGACATTCGTTCCCGAATATAGCTGATCAAAGTGAAGTAGGGTTACGCAAATTTTCCAAAATGCATTATCTCCTATATTTTGAAATCATGTGAAAAATTTCGAGGGGTTATATTAAGATATTTTAAAAGATAATTTTTATTAACTATTAAACACATTATTTTGGCTAAGTTGAGAAAAAAAATTCTCATATTATCCTTTCCATAATTTAAAGTAAATAATGTCACCGTTAGTGATTTTTTATGTATTTTATTTTTTCTCACCCTGCGTATTAGAAAATTATTTAAAACTAATAACAGACAATGGATGCAACCGATGATGCTTCATGAATAATTAGGATGATCAGTATAAAATGAAATGTAACAACAATAATTCCATATTTTCCACATCAAAAGCACCCTCAATTTGTCTAAATGTTTCGAGGTCTAATAACTCATTCGTTAAAATACGCACACATCCAAAACGAGAACGAACGTAACTAGAGCCTACATGCTATTAACATGAAATTTGCACACATATAAGCAAATACAGGCCTCACGAGTGAACCATGAGCCCGATTTTCAAAATTGTGTTCGAAATTCAAATTACCCTGAAATTATGCGATTGGTCGATTAACGGTTTGCCATGGCAATGATATTAAAAATTCGCTCATGGTTTCACTGCGTATTTAACTCCTGCATATGTCACCCAGTGTCGTCCAGTAGCATGTTTTTGGTTATTTAGTTCCATTCGTTTTTCTAGTGTTTAGCAATCAGGGGCCTTACGTGGTTACCAGGGCAACCAGAAGCAAAATGTTCATGGATTTTAAAACTTTGGACACGGCTACAATATGAATATAACATGTGATAGCCACTCATTTAGAAAATTAGGAAAAATCATTTCGATTCACTGCTTCCGACCCCAAACCCACCCCCCCCCCCCTTATCCTTGGATAAAATTCCTGCGACATTAGGACACTCCACCTACTCACATTTAAACAAGCTTTTCCGACTATTTTTTTCCACAGATTTATTTTCATGCTCGTGTTTCCTCATATGCAATTATTATATTCATTCCTTAGATCGCCTTTCATGTTTCTGTTATGATCTGTGAGTCTTTTACTGTCCTATGCGGTATGTAACTACTGAACTACAGCCTGCAGATTGGCCTTTACTATAATTTTAAACTACTTGAAAGCGTCTTGTTTTGACCCTGTATCAACCTTACCCCCTTAAAAACATATTTCACCTCCTCCGATTAGTCACTTTTATGTTATTTTCAATGTTTGCTTATACAATTCTGGATAATATTTAAGGCTTGCTATGTGCAGGTCATGATACACAACCCCAGATCTCTCAATATCCCATTACGTTTAACTGTTTTCTCCAAGGCTGTTTTCGTTTATCGATAAAAAAATCCCTGGTTATCGGCAAAAAAGGCACATTTTCCTTTAATTGAGCGAATACGTGTCATGCTTGTGTACATTCACGTTTTGAACTACGAACTTAAAGTTGGGTGACACGATCGACAATCTGATTCTCCCAACTTTACTACAGCAATTGAGAATTTTGGTATCAGAAGTAACGTTCAAAGTTTTCTCATTAAACCCCGTGGGATTTTTTGGCCAGGAACGTAGACTAAGAATTAACCAGGTTCTAGGTTTTGACTTTTAGTCATTTGAGATATGGATTAGATTCAGGACAACATTATAAAAAAAAATACCGATGTGGAACCTTACTCAGATTTGCATTCGAAATTATTATAAATCAAGTAATTAAAGCTTAAAAGGTAATTAAAAAAAATATTTTTATCTCACATAAACCCAAATGTCAGTTAGAACATTGTGATTCTCACATCGCGGAATGTTTCCTTTTGATGTTTCACCAAACACGTCTCCATAGGTTGCTACACTATTATCACGCCTATATTATGGGCTACATTTAGTAATAATTTTGCTTTTAGTAAACGGCTGGGATCGACTTTATTTTGAAATTGTAACACGTGTTTTATTGTGATATGCTTCCATAGAGGGTGAAAACATAATTATGAAAATCGAACTATATCTGGTCACCCCTTTAATATCTTAACAGCAACATGTGCTTTAAGTAATCAGACTCTGCGTCATTTCTACCCATATATACATGTCAATTTTTATTATACGGTGGAGTAAGCTATATCAATAGACTGATGTGGACTGAAAAGTCTGCACTACTTTTAGCATCGAATGGCGGGATCTAAGACCATTCTAGTTTTCCCTTTATATTTCTTCTCTGAATTATGTGGTTGTTTTATTAGACGTCCTGTGAACTTCCCTCCTGGTCCCATCGTTTGGACCACGTCTGGGAAGCATTCCGGACTTGTGTGGAATTAACTACCAAACCGGTCGCCCAGCCCTCACATTGCTTGCAAATCTCTCCAAGAAGTATGGCAATTGTACAGCATAAATTAGGATCGCAGCTGGTCATGTGGCAAATGATACCAAACGATTCAAAGAAAGCTAGCCAAAATCCACTAACGGCAGGCCGACCAAAACAAATAAAAGACGTAGTTGGTGGAGACGGTAAATTATATTTTGGTGAAACAACAAGTGAACACTATTGTAGTATACAGCAAAATAATGTTATACGGTAGTTGGTAGATTGGTGCATAGTGTACAGTCTGTGGAAAACGTTTTTGACATTATTCAGGTCGTTAAAATGACATGAATAATGTCAAAATTGTTTATATCTTTTGAATGGCAATCTCATAACTGTAGGGTGTCAATGTGTTGATAGCACAACATAGGAAAATATCCTTGTAGTTTGAGAAAATCAAGGCAATTTACATTAACACTCTCGTTCTTGGAGTGGGCGTGGTTGCCAACCCCTGTGTTTTTTAATTATAATTTGTTCAAGTAATTAAAAGACTCTATGCAATCGTTACTAAATATATTTCACCTCTTTTGACAAAATGAATTGTAATTTAAGGGTGTCGGTAGGGTAAGTTGGTGGGATGGGGTGATTAGTACATAGTATATCAACCAAATGTGTATGTAATTTGATAGAACGTAATAAAGACCAATTAGATACCAAAAATAAATCAAATGAATGTGGTTTAAGGATATTATAAAGTGCCCAAAGTATTTTAACCCTTAAAGGTAATATAATAATAATAATATAATTATCACAATTGCGTTTGAAAATTTGTTTGTGACATGATTGTACCTAGTCGCAATCTTGTTTATGACCTATTTTAAGAATATTGCTGCGAGACAGTGGCATAGCATACAGTGGCCATCAAAACTAACTTTCAAAATTCAAAACATGTACTGAAACATGTTTTCCCCGCCTTCCATTGAACGACTCACGCTGCACCTCTAGTTTAAGTACTAATATCTTATGTAAGAAGAATACCTAGTAGTATGTAACAACTTAAAAACATTTTCTTTATAGGCGTAGCTTTAGCTTCTGGAGAACCATGGCTTCAACAACGAAGATTTACTCTCTCCACTATGCGTAGTTTTGGTGTAGGGAAGATGAGCTTCGAAGAGCAGATCGCTGTAGAAACAGAACACCTGATGAAAGAGTTCGAATGCCATGAAGGCAAATCTTTTGACCCAAAATTTCTTCTCCTCAATGCCACGTCAAATATTCTTTGCTCCGTTATGCTTGGAAAGCGCTATGAATACACGGACGCCGAATTTCGCTCTCTGTTAGCTGTAATAGATCACATGACGAAACGAGTTGGATCTGGGGGATCCGTCATGTTTGTTCGTATTTTGAGATATTTCATGAAAACGGCTGAGGAAAGCTTTTTTATAGACTTTGTAAAATTTCTTAAGATGGTCATCAAGGATCACCAGAAAATATACGACTCTCAGAATCTTCACGATTACATTGATGTCTACTTGAGAGAAATGGAACTAAGCAGAGAGATCACTTCTCGTCTTAGCGAACCCAATTTAGTGGCTACCCTCGTCCATCTGTTCTTCGCAGGTACCGATACATCGGCAACCACCATACGATGGGCATTGATGTACTTGATTGAGAATCCCCACATTCAAAACAAGGTAAGAGTCAAATGCAAACTTTCGCCGCAATCGCCTGATCAAAAGTCAAGTGACAGTAATTCAAAGTAGTTCTGATAGTGTGTGTGTTCAATGAATTCTCACCGTTATTAAGTATTATAAGAACTTTAAGTACACAATTTCATCAAACTAATGGTTATGCTTATCTGTGAAACGGGCTTTGAACTTGCAAGTATGAAAATCTCAAATTGATCACTGTATTGCACCAGCAAAATGCTATGATTATCTTTTTTGGCATGTTGTGAGAAGTTTTAGTTGATTGTTATCATCATTATCACTATAAGCTGAGCTTAAGTTCAAGATCAATTAAGTCCCAGTAATTCCACAGAAAGGTCATATACTTATGATAATCCCGTTTGGCACATGAATTTGAAAGCAAGATCTTAAAACAAATTTTAAAAATACTTTGTTGCCGTTGCAGGTCCAACAAGAGGTAGATTCTGTGGTGGGCCGGGACAGATGTCCGAAATTGACGGATCGAAAAGACCTCCCATATACCGATGCGGTTATCCATGAAGTCTCCAGATTGGGGACGGTTTTACCACTTTCCGTGCCTCACTGCGCCTCCGAGGATACTGCAACTGGAGGATATAAC
>JAMKCH010002514.1:0-98038 GCA_023653785.1 Ophioderma brevispina | reverse complement strand
AATTGCATTGTTATAGCGGTTTGTTTTGAAGTTTTCAAGCTCTAATAAAACGGTTAGGGCCTTGATTACTTTTCTGTACTTAAAAAAGTATCTATATGGACTCAATATGTTCCTACTGACAGCTCCTAATGGGGCGGTCAGACGGCAGAGCTCTGTCCCTTTTTTCGGGAAAAGCTGTATGTTAAAGAGCTCTATCTCATGGATGCAGTTTCATACGTGCATAGGTTAGCTTAGTTTCAGTTATGAGCCTTTAAAGTTTAGACTAAGTTTTAAGTGCCACTGCTACTAAACAATATTCGTCATGTGGACTGTGTCAAATGACAGTTAATAAATGGCGGACTGCAGATGGCAGAGCAGCTCCTTTTTCGGATGAGAGTTATTCAAAGAGCTCTCTCATATGCAGTTGGAATGTGGAGGGTCAGACCTTTTAAATATGATCCTCCAAAATTTCGACGTTCTCTCTTTTTTCATGTATATAATATAAAAAAATTCAGACGGACTTAGTTGCTCTGACTGAAAGTTCCTTAAATGGGGCTGTCTGACGGCGTAGCTCTGTCCATTTTTTCTGGAAAAAGTTTAATTTAAAGGCTTCTTCTCATGATGCAGTCCATATGTACATAGGTAGCTTAGGTTTCAAGTTATGAGCTTAAAAGGTATCCTTTTACTTTCACCTTTTGTCATTTATTGGGTCAAAAATACTGATTTTTGAAACTGAAAGCTTAGTTCACCCAAAGTTACTCAAAAAGAACCAATGACATGATAATGTGGGATATACACAGCTTGACCTTTGATGACCCCATATGTCGGCCTTTGACCAATTTCATTTTAAAATCATCTCATTCACATTTCCAGTTCGATACAACAATGCAAAGAAAACACTGTGCAAGAACGAATAACCTTCAGATTTTGCAGTTTTTGACGTTGAAGACCCCTGATGACTTCAAAAACCCACAAAATATAGACCAGTTGTTAACATCGTACGTCACTTCTTTTGTTGCCTGCAAATTCCATTTCCTGCCGAATCGTTATGGCCCATAGTATTAAAAAACTTTAACGAGACATTGCCCAGTGTGTAACAGGCAGGCCGACCTATTTCAAGATACCAGGCCCAACATGTTTACAAACATTGTGTTTAACTGGTCTATTCAGCATCAACAATGAACCACTCGTCAAGCTCGTCTATACACACTTGCGTGGACCCCACTTGACACCCTTGGACCATTAATGACCCCAATGACCTTTCATTGACCTAAGAATTTAGCAGCAATCAATCCCCCCACTAAGATCATTATCCTTACAAAGCATCACCATCTAACTTCCTTGACCTGAATGAACCCCAATGCCTCATCATGACCCTAACAAACAATAAACCCTACTAACCCTAAAAGTTTCACGTCCATAAACCATTTTTCCCATTTGATCACCTTTCACCATAAATGACCACAACGACCTTATGAATGAAGTATGAAGATAGAAAGTGGCATAAAAACAATAAAAACCTAGTAAGCCTCCGCATCATTGATGCTCTCGTTTACAGTTGTAACTATATCCCTGAAAATGCACTCCCATTTGGCACACACATACAAGGCCTGGGGGCCATTAAATCAAGGTGATATAATGCGTGAATAAAAAATGCGTTCAAAGGAGTCTCTTTTTTCCAACAGGCGATTGTACGCGCATCCATCATACATGCTTAGGGTAAACTCTTTAAGGTAGCAAAAAACAAACAGACAAAATACTGTTTAGGGTATGTTTTTTTTAGTATGTGGACACATAAAACTTGTTTAGAGTGCATTTGTAAGTGCATGTTCCTGACATCATGTCCACTTTGAAATCAAGTGGCCACCAGGTAAAAGGGGAAATGGCAGTCTTGATCAAGCCAAAGACAAGAATCCAATTTTATTGACCAATAATCAGCTATCATTACCCAAACAGTTTGCCAGAATTCATTGTGAATTAAACGGTGCCATTATTTCCCATTAAAAAAGATTGAGCTCTATGAACCTTGAAAGCACAATGAGTGTATTTCTTTGTTCTTTGGCATGTGAGCAGAATAACCTGAAAAATAGGGACCTATAACCTGTGGGATATATAGGCTGCTTGGTAGGACCTTCCCCACGTTCACAGACAATTAAGCCTGGTTCGCAAAAACAAACGTTGTTTGTAACCACCTTGGTATTTGATTCGGTTTTCTCCAAGTTTTGTCACAGTTGGAATACCTAGACCATGCCGTGCAGGGTATATGGTGGCCTGTCCGAGGTTGTTCAACATGTACAAAAATTAGGCTTATACAGGAGTTACCCACACACCCTTGAGATGATACAAAGATTACAGTTTCTTAATAGGGCCATGACCCGATCACACATACCCTCTTACCCAGACCCAGATTTTACTAGAAGTGGGCACAATTTAGTATCTGAAGAAAGCTACTATGTTTTCATTACCCTGTGAATATTAGGACTAAAGGATGTTGGGTTTGGAGTAGGAGGCCATTCTATCAACACAAAAATTGTATATACTTATATCGGGCCATCCCCCTTTTAATTTTGTTTTGCAAGGTTTGTAAATAAAAAATCAGAATGATAGATAAAAGTTCTCCCATTGTACACGGTATTCAGAATTTACAATTGCATATAATTATAAATGGTATATATCAAAAGGTATGTAATTTTTCTGGTGAGAAACTGAATTTCTTTCATCATGACATGCCAACTTCCATACCTTTTAGCTCCTCTTAACAGTTTGGTAGAATTTCCACTTATTTTCCCTTGAAAAACAAAATAAACTAGATTGATTAAAGTGTAATGATGTAATTAACTTCTGCTTGTAGTGTAACTAATGAAGGGTGTGTAATTAAACTTCCTGCTATAGTCAAAATCTTTACTCCAATGTTCGCCCAAATGAGCTGACCATTGCTTACTTCAAGGAAGTGTTAACAAAGATTGGCACAAAAATATAGTGTTGGCACAGCCCTTATTTCATGGAAGATTAAAATCACTTAATACAATGAAGCAAAATAGCTTCTTTCAACTAAGTTGCTTCAGCAGTGTGCATGTACACTTGTCAAACTAAGCAAAATGATGAGTATAATGGTCGACATCCTGTGAATGTAATTCCAGTAAAAAGGGTATAAATCGTCATAGTAACCAGTAAACAAATCTCTGCCTCACTCGCAACTTATAATCCTTGTTAGGACACACGCTTTATTCACTAATCAAAATTAACAAATTTTTATCAAAATGAGCAATTTTGTAGTGTGTAATTGGGGGAAGGGTTATAGGTGTGTGAGCCTGATTTCTGAACTTGGGAGCTTAGAAACTGATTCGGTATCTCTAAGTAGAAGAAATTTTCAGGCTTTGAAATGAAAAAATCAGCTAAAATTTAGCTTCTGAAGTATTTGTTTTTCCAAAATGGGACTTTAAGAATGCCTCCAGTGTGTAATGGGGGTCCATAGAGCTGTAAAGAAATTTAAAAAATTCTTTCACTCTTTATTTCACTCCTTAACTTCCTTACTTGCCAATAACAAGTTTTACACTGAGTTCTAAATATTGCTCCTGCTCTCCTTCCCATTGAAGAACCCATGACTTGAGAACAAATTTAGTTATTTCAAAAATATGAGTGAATAGGGCTACAACTTTATATCCTGCACTCAAAATCCTGTGCAGATAATCGAAAAGCTGTGCAGATAATTTGCTTCAAATTGACTCTGCATCTGTGAGAGTAGGGGGTAAGGTTAATAAATGAAAGAGCTCAATTTTGACAATGCCAACAGTGCTTCATGTCTATGTTGTCACATTAAGTTATGATCCCCAGGGCTAGTCAGTTTTATTTTGGGCATAATTAGTCAGACATTTCTCCAAGTAACTTATTTATACAATTGTCGTACATGCATGTATATATACACTGCAAAACAGTATTTTTTGAGGTAAACTATTTTCACAATTTACCAGGAATTACCATATTTGCATTTCAATGTATTTACAAATTGTCAATACCATAACAATTATTGCCAATATAAGTAATATTTTGTGACTACCGGTATTACTTTTTGCAAACGACAGATGTTTACAAAATTCATTAAAAATTTAAGACGTGAATAAAACATATTTGCAATATATTGGCAAACAATTTTGGCTAGTCTAGGGACCCGTGGGGAATAACAAATATGCATTGAACTTGTTTACTAAACAAACTTGTGTATCAAGTAATTTGTCCCTGATGCATGCATTGTTTACATTGTGTTTACATTTAGAAGTATTGTTTGTAACATCAATTTGCGACCAGAAATAGAAATCAAATGATGCAGAACGTGTAGAGTTTGCTAAAGGGTCCAGTCTGGGACCTGTGTTAAAAGGGCATTTTTGATCCACAACCTTAGAGTTTTTACATTAAATACCTTTTGTCATATGTGCTTAAACCAATAATAGCACATTTTTTTATGAGCATCCCCAATTTTTCAAAAATTTGAGATTTTTACATGGTTGCATTGGTAACTGGCTTGTAAACTATACCTGTGAATGGTTAAGCTCGAAAATGTCTATGTGTCGCAAACGAAGGGATTTTGTATTAGAATAATTAATATCGGAGATCTCCGATAATAATTCAATGGCTGCTGGAAATGGCCTTCCAATATGAAATAGCCGGGAAATAGCGCCATTAGATGTTTTATTGGTTCAGGCAAGTCAAATTAGAGGTCACTTTCTTGAGATGGCACTATTTCATCATGGACGGACAAACTGGGATCCCAATTCTAATTACAAAATTGTTTATTTTATGATAAATATGCATTTTTTAGCATTCTCGTTCGCAGGTGTAGTTTCATAGACAATTACCAACATAACTGTGCAAAGATATCAAATTTTGAAATTTGGGGGCACTCTTCAAAAAATGTGCTGTAATTGCTTTAATTTTGTAATTTGTATGTAGAGCTGACTTGCCCTGCAAGAAATTCTGGAATTTTGTAATTTTATTAACAACCATTTTTATTGGTTGTTCATAGTATAAGTTGATGTAAAAAGCCAATTGGAGATGTAAAGTGAAGATGGTCTATTTCGATTGGTTATACAAGTAGTGGGCCCATATGCAGGGGGGCTGCGGGGGTGTGGTTGCACTTCCCCCTCCCACAAATATCACAAAAGGGGCAAAAAGTCCACTTTTTGCTGAATTTTGTTGATAAAAAGGTCCAACATTGAGACAAATTTATCCAAGAAAGCCCAACTTTTGGTTATAAAATGTTCAAAAAGTCAAAAAAGGGACCATTTTAGGGGGTTTAGGTCCACTTTTACCAAAAAAAGTCCACTTTTTTTTAAAAAAAGGTCCACTTTTTTGAAGTCCCGCACCCCCCAAAAAAAAAATTCTGCCCTGTACTCGTAAAAGTTTTAAGAGTTCCTTACCTTTTTCGCTATTTCAGCCATTTCTGCAATTCTGAAACTAAAAATTATTTTCAACAAAGTTTAGACATTGCAGCCAAATATAAATAATAAATAAATGTATAAATAATATATAGGACAACTTAATATAAATAATAAATAAATGTATAAATAATATATAAGACAATGTAATATCAGCTGTCAATTCAGGCAGCCAAACAAAAGAAAATCAATTTTCACTTCAATAAGAAATTGATATATTTGCACCAAATTTATAAATAATTTATTTGTAACCTTATTGCTCTTGACCAGTCTGTATTGTGTACTACTTGGCAAAACAAATTATTTCAAGGCTAATTTATCTTATGATATCTGGATTATTATGCCATCAGGAATTGTAAATTGGAAGATAACAAATTTAAAATTTAATTCTTCTGCAGTGTCCCTCCTAAAATGAGCAAAAAATATCTTGTGCAGTAATTACTTCATTAAATGTTTGTCTGTGATGAATGTTGCATAATTTGATAAACCAGATGCCCTTTTTTTTGTTCAGGAAGAACAAAGCAATTAACCGTAGCCTTGACACTTGATTACTTTGCCTGTCTAATTATTGTTACACGAGTTTAACGAGTTTGTCTCTGTAGTCATCTTCTGCATGGCATTATATGGTTCAATGACTTCTGGGTCTTATTGAAATGAGTGTAGTGATTATGTGACATTGGTGTCTGGGTATGACTTCTGATATCCAGACAGGGGCATTCCCAGACCATTTTTAATGGGGGGTGTTGCCGACAAAAATCCATTTTGCCGACAAAATTTCTAAAAATTTCCAGCTTGCTGCACTGGCCGGGTAATGTCACATCCTCCCTCTAGGAACGGCCCTGTACCCAGACCCAGACTCCTGGTCGGTAGAGGGTCACCATATATACATGTGAGTTAATTAACCATGCCTTGTTGATTGAGAATATGATATACTTCTGTGTTTTCTAGTAAAATGGGGACAACATTAGGTTTAAATAAGAATATTCAATTTTGAAATCTGACAAAAATGATAACCTTAAGATAAGGCTTATATATTGTATTACTGCATAATAGATGTCGAAAAGTTTGTTCAAATAAAAAATAAAATGCCAAATGTCTACCTGAATCTATTTTCGTGGCAACATTCTTTATAATACATACCCTCAATTCTCAATATTATTTTGTACACAATTGTTTTTTGTTTTTAAACATTTAAGATTACTTTAGAGGGGCTTAGCTCTAAACAGTCTGTCTATAAAAAACCATGATATTTGTGATAAAAAAATTAGGAATCCCTGCTTATAATTAGCAATACTCATTAATTTTATGATTTTTTAAAAGTGAAATTGGCAACTTTAAATTTTTTTGCAAGACAATTTTGGTGTGTCAAATTTGTCCAGAATTGCTCTAAGAGAAAAATAAAGGACATAATTAAAAATCGCGTACCATTAGTATTTTGTACAAATTTTAACTATTTTGAACTTAAATGCTATCGTAATCTTCCCCATAGAAAACAGTGCTTTGATTTCTATCATGTATGACAGAAAATTCAAAATCATCATCTTAATGATCTTATTACATAACAACAGCATATTTAGCTTTTTCACTTCAGGTGTGATCTAATACGTTGATAAGTATTCCAAATATGCAAAACACCCAGGTTTGAAAAAAATGGTGGCGCTTCTGGAAATGTCCTTGTGCTCTTTAATAAAACTTTATCACTTTATCAAACAAATTTGTGTTTATACTTGTAATATGTAGACAATGACATTGAAATAGACATCCTCACCACATTGTCAAACATGTGAATACTTTTAAATTCCATTATTGCATATGCCTATGGGTGTAAGGCATAAGCTTCTCATGTGATTTGACCATTCAAAGCCTAAGATAAAACGTTACACAAGGTCATGAGTAACAATCGTACTGCCCTTGGGTTTTCTTTTTTTTTTACTACTACTATGCCAGTTGTATTGGATTAAATCAATTAAATATTGAATGGAGTTGTACTTTCAAGAATGCAAGATAGACCGACATTTCTGTCATTTAATTTCAAACCTGTTGTGATGATAAACGGTGGCTCATTCATAACTGACGCAGGGAGTTTAGGGGAAATAGGGGATCTGATTTGGTTGGGTTTGTTGAGTTTGTTTTGTCACCATTTAGCTCATTCATAACTGACGCAGGGAGTTTAGGGGAAATAGGGGATCTGATTTGGTTGGGTTTGTTGAGTTTGTTTTGTCACCATTTAACATGTTTTGTGTATCAAGTTAAAGTTTGAATTGAAGAGTTCTTTGATGTAATATCATTTTCTTTCTGTGGAATGGTGAAATAATTAAATATGCAAATTATGTCAATGGAATGAAAGTAAATGCATAATTTAATTAAAATATGGGATGATTGCCAAACCTACTTATATACCTGTAAATGGTGTCTGTAACTTATTTGTTGATATCCAGATTTATGATCAAATACATAAAGGAAAACACACACACACACACACAAGCATGCCCACATGTGCACATACACGTGCATACACACACACACACACATCAAATCCATAAAAGGAAAACACACACACGTGTGCACATACACACTTTTTGTATGACTGACCTATACTTCCAAAATCTACAAAGGAGCAGCGTCCTCTGTTGTAAAGCCAAACACAAAATGAATCCAATTGTTATACTTTTTGGGACCTTTGTTATCAAGGACCTTTGTTCGAAAGAATTTCTTTTGTCTTGTCCTCAGAAATATTAATTCAAGTACACTTACACACACCTCAGGGCACACACCTACATATTCTCCACCCCCCCCCCTTTACACACACACACACAAAGGGTAGAAGCAAGACTAGGCCTATATAGCAAATTAAAATAAGGTAAGACACTATATTACATATCACTTTATAATCAAGTTGTCCTTATGATGTAACCTTTATAACTATATCACGGTAATTAAGCATGGTTAACTAACTGCTTTATGCATTTTGCTGATAAAGTATCACACACACACAAATATTGTTTCTACAAAATATTTTACCCCTACAAGTTGGTTTTGAAGTCCCTTTTAATAAATTACCATTTGTACTTAAAATTATGTAATCCCTAATGTAATAATACAGCAATTAGTATATCAATGTGTTTGAAGTCAATCTTATTTTGGATTTTTACTTCAAAACAGTAAATACTTGGTCTGCCAAAAATCTAGATAGTGTGTGGATACGGTAATAGCAATTATATTTACTAAATACTGTGATCAGTGTGTTTCCAATATCTTCATCAATCTTCTAATCTTCTTTTTCCCCCAACTCTAATTCAATTTGCTCTGAATGGAACAGAAACGTAGAATTACCAGACGACAAACTGTTTCTATCCCATTAGAATGCATAACAGTTACCTGGGTTATTCCTTATCCACCAGGGTGGGTCAGTTCAGTGTGTGCAATGCTATTGATTTGAAGGCAATGACTCACATGGCAAGGGCTATCCTTTTTATTATGGATCGCATTGTATACATATGATCATGCAGTATCACTAATATCTCATTCATTGATCCGGCTGGCATGGGGAATAGCATGCGCGTGTGGAATTCAAAACATAGGAACTAGGCAGTTACAGAACAGTACTATGTTTTTCTGGAGAATCAATTTAATATATTTTGATACCATGTTGGAAATGGCCATTTAAAAGGTAGATCACCTTTTTGACTGGGTTCTTCCTGGTGATCATAATAACACAGGTTGAATAGGTCCCTGCAGTGGTGTTATCTGTGTACATAATAAATACCACCAACCCAGGCAAATAATTGTAGGTCGTCACATGGGTGTGGTGTTGATATCTGTATAGAATTTAATGGTGTGCATCCAACCATGGAACATTTCATATACAAAACAGTATTTGCGTGATTTGTAACCAGCTTGGACCTTAGGTTGATAGACCTGTACTGTGGCTATCCAGAAGAACTGAGGAATATCCACTGTCAACAGAAGCCGATGGTATGTGTTCAGATGTTTGTGTGTAAAGTCTTGCAACAGTGGTTTGTATTGTGAATGTAGATTATGATCTTGTACCTTGGCTCTGACCCGTGTGATTTGTGTAATAGCAAACCTTGGATCAGTTGGGAAGTTCTTACCTTTTGATCAATTTTAGCTTTGTGATCGACATGAGATTGCACACTGCAGAACTTTAGCTATTAATAGTAAGTGTGTAACCAAAGCTTACTAGTATTAGTTGGCCGAGAAAGAGTGGGGGGTATTGAGATTGAGAGGTATCATTTGGATGTCCCTAACCACAGCCCGCCCCACCTGTTGTAGGGAGGGGACCAGCACACTTGTCCTTGTGATTAGCTGTCATTCACAACAAACACATCGAAATTGGGTGAATGGAGCATGTAGTTTTCCACTACGCACCATATTTAGAAAATGAGTTACGCTAACGATAGCACTCAAAACATGTATCAAAAACTTACCCCCCTTCAGATTTTCAGGCATGGTTAAAAAATTGGTAAGGCCATATTGGTAATCCTCTGTCACCGAGTCAAGGAGGATATAGTGCCTTCATGCCCCCATGTCTTTTGATATAGCCCCGAGTCGAAGCGTGTGATTGCTTAAATGGGATTTCAGATTTCCGTTAGAATACCTCAGTCACAGTTCTTGTTAATAGAGCGATGCCACATTTCTGATGTAGAAATACCACTATAGGTTTGGCATGAAATGTGGTGCATTTTAAAGTTTTGAGGATGATGGTTAGGATTTTAGCGAGGAAATTTAATGGAAATTTTAAATTGAAGCTAAGCTGAGACTCGATTTCTAGGTGATGTCCTAGTTATGGAAAATCTTATCACTTGCGGTAGTTTTTACAGGTAGATCTCTTTCCTGTATTCATCATAGCACCCTTTTTATAAGTAATGTTTTTAAACTCGGTTACTATGGAGGACATTGTAAGCTAAGCAACCAGTCTTGTACGTGTTGATGTGTGCCTGAAGTAAGGATCAGCCAACATCAGTAACACACAAATTACTGATCTCTGTCTATGCATGGTCGCAGTAAATCAAGGACGTCTTAAGGCGGAGCACTATAATGCGCCACGGAAGGATGAATCATACTGCCGCGGGGACAGCACTGGCACTTGTCGTCAGCATCAGTACCGATTAATCTCAACTCCAACGGTGTCAATGTCAGTGACACACTAGTTGTGGCATTGTCGTTGCACTCCTATCAAGCTAGCACAGGGTTACATCTAACTATCTGGAGGTGTCTTGCCTAGCCTATTGATTGTGCCATGCCAGGACTTGTAATCATGTGGGAATATTAGTATTGTCCTTGATGTGTAGTAACTAGGTCTGTGCGCGTGGCTGGGCAGGTAAGGATTGTATGCAAGTTATCTGAATGCATGCCGACTGCGTATGTAGGTATGTGACTTACTTTGTAGCAGGAGTGGAATTCCAAGGAATTGAATGTAAAGGAGATACTTAGGCTAAAGTACTGGAGATTAAGCATAGGGTACAGGGCTTATAGAGTAAAGTGCATTAACACTTGCATTTGTAGCATAGTTGGTGAATATTACACAATTGGTTGCAAAATATTTGAGCGTGGACACAAAATACAGACACCTCTTTTCTGCATGTAGAAGGTTAGCTTGAATGGAAAAACATCCTGCCTTCAAAGTAGAGTCAATGTGAAATTGTAAATTTTGCTTATTACTATATGAACAAGAGATGTCACAGTTTTATGATCTACATACATACAGTTTGTGTAATTGACCATTGGCTTCTGGTCACCATGGAATGTGATACTCAAAGCACAGTGTTGGTCAAGTGACATCTTTCAAGAGGAAACATTATGTCATTCACGTAGAATTCTGATGCTTTACAACTTGCATCATGCTAGGAAATGGTGATTACATTCAGCTGAGTGCATCACAAGAGTATTTTGGTTATGGAGCATTGGCATCCGGAGATGTGGATGTACAGGGTAGCTACAGTGATGTTTTTCTTTGAAAAGTTGGGGGGTCAGGGGGCAAAAACCTGTGCTGGAGTCCAAATCAACATATTACAAACAATGTGGTGCAAAACAGATGGGGTCCATACCCCAGGACCCCTCCCCTATATGTGTTAGAGCAGTTCTAAAACCAAGGTACATCATGAAGAGGTGCACAAGTTTGAAGGGGACACAAGGATATTTTCGAGGATACAAATTTCTCCTAAATTTGCACTTGATTGTTCTTAGAACCCGCATAAGAACACAGGTTGTTACCCAAATGTTGGTACCCCATGCTAATCATTACACTTGATTTTGTTTTCTATAGTTTGAACATATTATTAACGTTTTCGTAGTGCTGGACAGAATGTTGTAACTCGAGTAAAAATCTCGTACTTTGTACTTGAACTGATACATTTGTGTACCCGTACTCAGGGCAAGTACTCATACTCGCACTCGTTCATTTGAAATTTGCTGTACTCGTACTCAGGACCAAATATTCATACTCATATAGGGTCAAGTATCAACTTGGAAAAGCTTTACTCATATTTACACGTCTGGTGCTGGGTGCATTTGCAGGGACATGGGCCAAGCGCCTAAGAGCCCCGTCCTCAGAACCACAGTCTTTACCGGAAGTGGTCAAATTTATGGTATCTGCAGAAAGGTAAATTTTCGCATTTACCCTGGGGTATGTTAGCGGGCAGAGGATGCTTGGTTTGAAGTTACGGCAAAAATGTGTCCCATTTGGCTTCTAACCAAATATTAATTTTACACTATGGGTCTTCAAAATCAGGTTTTAGCTCTACATTAAAATGAATTGAAATATCGGCACAAAACGACAGATGGGGTTTTGGGTGAAGGCAATTCTTCAAGAAGAAAACTCTTGATAATCTTAAATTGGTCATCCCCCTATAAAGAGTGATTTCTGAGGACCGAAATTTCTCTAATTTGTATGATGGTTGTAAACATATACTGAGACGTTTAAAGTTAATGGGACTAACAGTAGTAAAGAATATCAAACAAGTAAGTTGGAACTTGAAGACTTGCTGTCCTAATAAAGGGAGCATGCTTGGAATACTCTTTTAAGACACAAAGATGGTATTTTTGAACTTACTCCTTCAGGTATGATTTAAATCATAGGACTTTAAGTAAGATTATCATATATTTATTAAATATTACAAAAAAATCTGGTTAAAAAAATCTGGAGGTGCATTTTTCGAAATGACCTGTGTGCCCCTTTGCATGAGGATTTTTAGAACTGTGTGTTAGTTTGCATGATTCAGTTTATAGGTCCGTAATCATGGTAATAAATCAATGTAGATGTCGACAATAAAACTCATGTGGAAACCCCCACATATCCTGCCTGTTGTCACATTTCACTATTTTCTCTGAATATTATGATGAATATGAAAAGCGTGTCAAACAAAATGTTAACATACTTAATCGCACCACTAACTTCCGCGCTGATGGATAGGTGCAAAATGTGGCAAGAAGGTATAACATAAAACATTGTAAAAAAGTACACTGTAAATCAAGGTAGGGCAATTTAATGGATTAGTTTTTCCCATGAGGAACACCATTTAACTGTGTCAATGACCGTTTTTGTTTTGGCTCATTATTAATAACATGTCATTATTCTGTTTGAAAAAATAGAATGTATTCAAGTACTGTTCAAATAAATGTCATTATCGCATACAGATTTACATGTATAAGGCATTAGTCTTTGCGTACCATGGCTTTACCTATTAATACAATTTCATACTTCTTAATGTACATGGAAATTTTGCCCCATGTGGAAAAATCTAGAGTATAAATTTTTTCACCGCTATTTTCTCTAAAAAATAATGAAAGTTTAATTCAATTAGAATATCTGCTGTAGAAAGTAAGGAGCACATATATGCATGGTAATTTTAGCTGTATAGAAGTACATTTTGCAGTTTAAATCTTCATGGGCATTTCAATTTTGTATACATCAAGTTCCAATGGGCAAGCCACTAGGCCGCTATGGCTCTTTCAAACAAAGTCTGAAGAACCACTATGGACTAGGTAATGTATGGGTACAAAGTAGCACTTGAGAGTGAACAAGCCCCTCATAATAGCTAGAGAAGCTCTTCATTAGTGCTAAATATATCTTTTAAAGGAGCATTTCTTAGTTTATTAGCTCTGTCCAGCTCAAAGTACGAAGTAGCGACCCAGGCATATACATTGAACCAACTTTCAGTGCGCGTGTGGGCAAAGTACAAGTGCACTGCAACTGAAAGGCGGCACTGGGTATACACGCACGTCGCTACTTCATACTTCAGACGAGACAAAGTATCCTCATCACCTCATTTATCGGTACTGCAATAAAAATTTTTGTAAAAAGTTGTGTACCTGAATCATTGGTCTTAAGTTTTGAATGTGTGCTTAATTTCACATGCAGATTTGGTCTTTTGTAATTTCTGTCCATAAAATGGAGCACTGTGATATGGTTTCTTGTAACTGAAAACATACTATCAAAATCAACTGACACTTTGGAAATAAGCTTGGAGGATATATCTGTTGAACCTGTTGAACCATAAATAATAACATGGTGCTAAAATCACAAGTGGACCATTACAATACTAATGCACACTAATCCAATATATATGAAATTTACTATTACACAATGTATACATGCCTCGAAATCTCTTCTATTTTAGGAAAAAAGATGAAAAGTAAAATTTACCCTGACACTGTTCTTATTTCTAGCAAGAGGAAGGGAAGGGATAAAAGGATAGAAGCTAAAGAAGATTAGACATCTTGGGTAGGAAATGTCTTTTTAGCATGTTTCTTTAAATGTTAAAAATTGATTAATGACAGTTGGTCATATGTATTCATTGCAATGCAATGTGAATAATGAGTAAAAAACATTCTGTGCATCGATGCAGTCCAAACTGGAGGAACAATTTTTGTCCAAATTTGAAACATAACCATTCTGTATAGGATGTTTCTTTTATCACCAAAATTGATGAATAATTTATTAAAGGTGTATTTTGTAATCCTAGCACCTTCATTTTTGTTTATGGTTCATTAGATATCAAGAAAAAGGTTGTTTCCAAATTAAATTTCATATGTTACTGTGTTGGAATTTCTGACCGTTTATGGACAAAAAAACAAAGTTATAAATTTCTTCTAGAGTAGATTGAATCTGAACGTACGATTGAGCACGCATATACTTAGGCCAACGGTTCAGATGATATTAGGCCAAGTAAAATAAATGATTAGTTTCTCGTCCCTGCCTGCATCATTTTTTGCTGCTGCATCAAAAAGAAGTTTTTTGTTTACCAAAAATAATATAAAAGATGAAATTCCGATTGATTTTCACTCAGTACCTTTTCTAGTCTCGTTTGAACCTAGTTTGTTCCCTACCTATATATTTGCATGAGTTAGGGGGCACATATGGAAGTCTTGCCGAAAAGACACTAAATCTATCTAGCCACCCCAGGCAGGCGAGGCCAAAAGCCGAGCCGAAGCGAACTCTGCTGATAGTGTATTATACAGTGACCAACGCCGAAAGTAGTGCTAGATCTATCATCTTTGGGGGGAAAAAAGTGCCCGCATCCTCCTTTTGATTATCCCCCTGGCTTGAAAAGCAGCAAAGAGATTTTGCGATAGTACGTGTGAGTTGGGGGGGCACATATGGAGTTGTGTATGTGTGTACCACTTTGGTTAGGTTTTTGTTTTTCAGGTCTTTAAAAAAAGTTGGAAGTCCAATTTAAACCACTTAGGGTTAAGGTGCAATAGGGGTTCCTTCATATGTGGAGGATGTCAAAGGTCACAGACCAAGATCAAAGGTCATCTGAGGTCATGTTCCAGACTGCTATCTTGCCAGATGGATGACGCAAGTTTACTTATTAGTTTATGAGAAACTAATAATATATTTTACTTGGCCTAAAAATCTCAAATTATTTTTACAAGTTGAGGGACGAGGCTGTGGATCACAAAATGCCCCTTTAGATATGTCAACCACCTCTTGACTTTGTTGAAGCTACATTGCACATGTAAGCCCCCAAAGTAAAACCAAATGCCTAGTTAAAGGTGACAACCTGGGATTTTGGGACAACCACTTTGGAGTAATGCCCAGCCTAGCTACAGTCATGCCGGCCGGCACTGGCACTGGAACATAACCACCGCCTATGTGTTTCATAGTTTGGAAACTGAACCCATTGCCCCTGCTGAGGAAGTGAGTGGTGACTATAAATATACTTGGCCATGATGTGAACTTGGCAGCGAATGAGGTTAGCACATGTGTATGGAATCATTTCAAATAAAATTGACAAAATGTTTGTAATTTGTTGTACATGCTCATAACCATTAACCACCTGTTAATTATTTATTATATTAATATAAGTAAATACAAACAATTGTTATCAATATATATGCAAAGCAATAAATACAGAGGTAAATGGGAATTGAGCTATATATGCCTACATATTGGATCGATATGTAAAATCGAGGAAAGTTACTGGCCAGTAATCTTCTGAAGGGCAAAATGCCCATAATACAATTTGTGAGTTGGCCAAACTTGTTATCAACCGTTTTATGGGAACTGAGTGGAACAGATTGCGAGTCCATCAGTAAATAACATAACATGTACTAGTATATAATTTTACCACCATGCCCCGTATCGTACTTCTAAGGATGTGTATACACAATATCGTACATGTAGGCCTACCTGTATATGTAATGTACATTTATAGGCCAAGATTATGACATAATCTGCAGTATTGGTTTTACATTACTAACAAATTAAGACTGCTGGATAAGATTTTGTAAAAATTATACACTGTACAAAAGCATGTAATTACTGAGGTTTCAATATTATAAAAATTCCTTTAAAAGAAATTGCACGTTCAATCATGAATGAATCATGTTTTTTTTTAAAATTTATTATTGAATTACAGTGCTGAAATTGGTTTTGTGTAGTTGATATTTGCATTCTTAATTATAGGATTATAAATTTAATCATTGTTTGGTACTCAGAAAATGGTAGATTCTATTCTGCGAGTATACTTTGAAAATTTGGAAATTCAGAGTGTGGTATATGTAAAGGATAATGTTATTAGATATTGACATTGGGGCAAGAATTCCATACGGTCACTTTGAAAGAAATATGGTAAAATGAAATTCTTTTTACACCTATGCGAGCGGGAAGCTGAGACAAACTTTTTTTTTAGCCTATAATATAGGCTATTGTCATCACGTAGCGGGGGCAGCTTCCCCCTGCCACCCACCCCAACCCCCACTCTGGGTACGCCACTGGATATACACAAGATTTTGCTTATTTTAATGTGTATGTTCGCCTTAGTATATTCATGGATTATCATGACCGCCACCCCTTGGCACCAAATACCCCTCCGAAAACATTCCACAAGCATGTGTCGTGAGCATCCCTGGGCCCTATTCAGCAAGTATGGAGGTCTCATAGCAATCAACAACACAAATTAATTCCATAGTATTGTAGAGAGCCGATGATTTGTAAGCACACGTCTAGTCTTGAAACTTAAGAAAACTTGAAGAACAACAGCAATGCACACGTGCGTCTTGTATGTTTGGAAACTTCAGAAACAATGACAGCAATGTGATTCAATTGAAGACTTCACCATTTCACATTTTTCTCTGCAAGTTTTGCTGCTTCTCAGTGCAAAACATCTTTTAACAAGGTAACATACGACATAGATAATTGTCAGGAATCAATAAACAACTTTCCGAACTATTTTGATTACAGAACAAAGACTTCTGACGCGTGTTGGACAACGTGAGCTAGCTGCTTCACTGATTCTGTAAATTACGTAACAAACAAATCTTCTTCCAAACGTTAATGTAGTCCTTAGCCTAAGTTACTATTACGTCCTCTATAATTACTCATGTTGGCTCAATGAGATGTACGTCGAAGGTGAAAAGAAACCTATACGGATCTATACAGTGTTTTTCGCATGCTAAATCTAATGAAGAAGTTCATGATTTATAAACACATGTCTTGAATCTTTGTAAAAATTGAAGAACAATAACATCAATGCACATTCGCATCTTGTATCTTGGAAAACTTAATACCTATACAGATCTATAATACAAATGTTTTTCGTCTAAATCTAATTAAACAGTTCGTAAATCTGACTTCTAGAAATGCACCCCTGTAGTTGGTTTATCCACGCAGTCCTATGGGAAAATTTCATGAAGATATTACTTCCGGGGTAATTAAAACCGAAACCATTGCACGTCGGCCGTAGCCGAACGTGCGAAAAACAATATATGTAGCTAACAGTACTTGATGGGAGGGGGTGCATCATGAAATACACCTCTAAGCAAATCTTTCCAACTTTCCATGCAATATACATCCACAAGGAAGTGGGCCAAACACAAGATTTCCAAATATATTTTTTATCAAACCTTTTTGAGCCTCAATACCCCATGCCACCACACATTATTTCCAGAACATTAAATCAATTTATGAGTTTGAACTATGGCAAATTGTACTTGGCTAAACACTGATTCAAATTGTTATTTTACTTCCTTTTAACCATTTTTTGCCAGTTCACCAACCTCACAAAGCAATAAATAACTCAGGAGATTATATGGTAAAGAAGCATTTGACTTTGAAACCAACATCAGCAGAGAGTAAATTCCTGGTATTTAATTCCTAGCTCAGTAAATAGTATGATGTGCATGCATAATTAAGCCAGTTTCAATTGGTATGCAAACCTTAGAACCAAATCCTAGACAGAGAGGCCAGCTTTTAAATCCAGTAAATACAGATTTTGAAATTCCTAACAATGCATATAGGTACGTCCATGCCACAAATTTCATTTGTACTCTTAAAATGGGTGGATGTTTTGAGCTTTAGGTAGTACATTTCCATTTACACCTCAAAGATGCAATCATGTTTCTTGAATGTGCCAAAATTCCTGACAATTTTGGAAGTCTTCAATTCATTCAAAAGCTTAAATTATTGTTGTGGAGGTAGAGTGTTGCAGTGAGTGTGTCAAAATGAAGGCAAATTATACATTCTTCTGTGTCATTGTGCCAATGGGGAAACTCATATGTCTGTCTGTACATACATAGGATTGTTAACTATATAGCAGTCTGCTTGGATGGGCAACCTTTCACAAACGGCAAGTTTTTGACAGTCGAACGTTGTATGATGGGTTGAGGGAATCCGGGGAAATTTTTACACGGTGAAGAAAGGTACACGTAGAGTGAAAGCCATTGACAAACATTGATTTATTTTTCTAGGTATAGGTCTTTAGATTAAAATGCTGCCTGTGCTCTATTTAAAAGTATTTGCACCTGAAATCTTCGGATATGTCCTTACTCCCAGCTCCTACCCATTTTGAGGGTGAAAACAAGTTAATACTTGCAGAAAAAATACATACCTAAAATAGCAGTACACCCTAAAAACACTGGCCTTTTTCATGGTCATTTTGTCAACTATACAAAAAGTGGTCAAATTTTGACCATGAAAAGGGTTAATTTTGACCCTTTTGTGGTCAAAATTTGACCACTATTTCGGGGTAGTGTACATAGTTGACTTCTACCCACAGATTTCTATTATGAACACTGGATAGGTACGCCAGTCGGTTGAAGAAGATAGGAGGCCACCGTAACCGTGTTTTGACAATTATATCTTAATTCATACGGTCATCCATTCGAAACGTGCCCGCGTACGCGCATGCGCCGTAACCGGTTGGCCTGGCAAAACGGTTAATCGTTCTATGCAAATGATGAATATATAATAAATGGTACACCACGCTAAGGAAACAGGGTATATATGAATAAATTGGTGACACCACAGCTAGGAACATAAGTACGCCACTGCGGGAAGAAAGATGGTTACGCGCTTTTTGAGGCTGGCGTTCGCAATCTAGTGTTATAATAGAAACAGTGCTACTTACCTGGTATAAATGACCATGAAAATGACGACAGTGTTTTTAGTATGTGATGTAGGGCCAATGTGTTGGAATAAAAACATCTTCTTGTAAAGAGAATTAGCAAGACTATGCCCGCCCAGGGAACTATGCTTGCTTAGGTTGCCTCCTGAAATTCTCCTCAAAACCACGTTCAGATTTCCCAGGCAGGCATATATTGAGTCATTGATAACAGTTTCCAGAATTCCAGACAAGAAAAGTTTCTAAAAATGTAGAGTAAAAAAAATTACAGGGTAAGTTCTGGCACAGCTACTAGTTAAGCTACTCAGTCAAAGTAGCCATTGTATTAATAGATCTCTATAGCAGCCATGGGGCCAGTCTCCCACAGTTTAAGTTTGCGGTGAGGAAAACCACCACTCCCCCTGAATAAAAACAAGCCTGTGAATGTGTGGTTACCTAATGTCTAAAGGCAAGTGAGAAACTAAGGACCTGCATTGCCCAACACCCTGGCTCAGAGGATTTGAACCCACAACTTTAACCACTATGTCATCATGTACTCAAGTAACTCTTAAAGTGACAGGAGGAGATTTTTTAGGATACGAATTTCTCTCAAATTTCACTGGATCGGTTGTAGACCACCTACCGAGAACATTTCGAAGGTTTATTGGACAAACAGGTGCAAAAGAAAACCGCAAACCTTGTTTTGAACTTGCCTGCTATCGTCATCATTCATATAGAAAGCCATGCTCTGACTTTCTGTCGTGCACGACAGAAACTACTAAATCATCTTATTTATACATAAAGACTGCGTATTCGGCTTATTTACTTCAGGTGTGATCTAGTACATTCATTAGTAAGCATTCCAAATATGTAAAAAAACGGGGTTCGAGAAAAATTGGGGGCGCTTCTTCCTGGAAATCTCCTCATGTCTCTTTAATGCCCTCATACATTGTACACTGCAGTTAATTGATCCCATCTAAAGAATTTGATAACCAAAAACATTGCACTTGTAGATTTATTTAAATACACCAAAAACATAAGACATTTAGAATTTTTTTTTTTTTTGGATTATGACTCAACTTAACACTTGTGACTAAAATAGTATCCCTAGTTTCTGTCTCCATGAATTGACTGCAATTTGAAACATGCATGCTATTTTCAGGAAATAAGCAGATACAAATTTACATAATAATATACATGTGTCAATGATACAGGTATTTTTTCCATCAAAAATTTGAAAAATCAATATAGGGTGGACGATATTTTTTCCTTCTAATTTTGCCCGATTTTACTCTTCAAAAGGGCCAAATGAAAGGTTTTGCTTAATGTGTCTAATTTGATAAAATAATGAAAAAATTTATATTTTTATAATATAATGCAAAGATCTGGACACCAGACTTGATTTGCAGTGTCCATGATACATCTTCAATAAGGTGCATGTTGAAATAAGCAAATGTTAGTGCTGAAAATTAACCATACAAGATGATAACTCAATAGCTGTGGTGCAGTAATATTCCACCTGTCAGTGGGTCATTTAAGAGCTAGGATCTGTCTGTTAGAGTAATGACAAAATACATGTGAGCTGTACTTTATACCATATCATACCATAAGGGGGAAGGATATACAAGTATCGTCCTTAAAATAAGGTCAACCCAACACTCAATAACTAAGAAAGTTTTTCTACCCATCATTGAACTTTAAAGGCACTATCAGTGATTTGCTAAATGAAAAAAAAAATGAAAAAATCATCAAAAATCCGATTTTTTGCATTCTGTAAACATATCCCCCCTAGCAGAACCTTACAAGTAATAAGAACCAAAATCAAACCTACAATGACAAAATTCAGACATTTTAGTCAATGCTTGGTCCCTATGGTCCATTACAGATTACACACATTTTTAATGGGATTTATATCTTTGAACACGGATGTTTGCTTTCTTCCTTTCCTGTAAAGTTTTCAGTTGGAAAAAATAACTTATGATAATTCTACAGACTTACCCGTCAAACTTTTAAAGGGATTACAAGCGATTTGCTAATCCAAAACTCGAAAAAATCATCAAATAAATTCATTTTTTTAATTTTTTGTTACGACTGGCATGGATTGCTAACATAACCTGCAGTGGTTTGGCATTGAATCCGTGTATTAAAGGCACGGCAGTACCTTTTAAAATCCGATTCCTTATTTCTATACGTGCGTATCAAAATTTCCGACTTGAGATCAAAAACGCCTTTCCGAGTGAATATCACAGATTTTCAGCGTGGCATTGTGTTCCATGAATCAATACAGTTTGACCTCAAACACAACCATTATGATCTTTTGTTCAGCTGTACTGGTTTAAACCACCATCAGCACTGTTTTGCCAGATTTGGAAACGCCTTCGCTGTATGTCTATTTAGCGGGAGACGGTATGACAAATGTCCCAAATTACTGCATTTTTTTTCAACTATTAGGTGGTTTGTTTCCTACAGTTAAAGCTGTATATGAATTGTACAACACTTATCCCTGATTAATTTTATAAGGTAAAAACATGCATATCCCACATTTTTTCGATTCTCTCTCTCGCATTATCGCTGCTTATTCCTGCCCTAATTTCATTATGTTGACCTCTTTTTGGTATTCACTGATAAAAAAAACTGAATATAAGTTAAAATATCATGATTAAAAGTTGTGGACAATCGGGCAAATTTTGAATGAATGCATAGGTCAAATCTATTCAATTCAGGTGTCAATTTTTCGGGAATAGGTTTGCACCAAACTGGTTCTCCAATTAAACCCTGGGCTGTCAGCTCACTGCACCTTTGGAATTTCAACTTCAACGAGCTAGTGGAAGGTGAATGAGGTAAAATATAGAAATGATTCAGGAATTTACAGTTGTTAGGTCAGATGATAGCAAAGAATTCTTTCAATACTTTTACAATAAAAATGCAGTATTCATAATAAAATTAAAATTTGGTCCCTTTTAAGTTAATTGAACATCCAATGACTTATGCAAAATTACCAAATTTGGATATTTACTATTAAAGCATTTTGCTTGATTTGAAAATCGAGAAAAACTTGTTTGGGTCATACTTTGCACTACTTTCACCATGGCAACACATGTGACATTGCCTACAGGTGTTTTTGTTTGTTTGTTAAGGTTTTTGTTTTGTTTGCTAACACAACTAGCTGACAGATAAATTGCATGCAGAAACATACAGACCACCCTCATTCATCCAGCCTGAATTTAATCTTATATTTCAACTGCCATCCTTACAAAAAGTAGGTTAATGCCAGAGGAAAAGATGTTACTGTACCAAGGAAGTCATAACGGGAATGCATAGGTGCTTGGGTCAAGCCCAATATGGAAATCATTTCTTGTACTTGCAGATTTTCCGTTTTGTTGGGGAGGGAAGTGTTGCATTCCTTAATTTTACTACTTTGTAATTGCACCACTTATTTCAAAAGTTTATAAAATATTAATCCTTTGTAAGGATATGGAATTAGGTAGTCAGGTGACCACCTTTTGATTCCAACCCCATAGACATCATTGTTGTAATCATAGGGGTACCTTTAAACAGGAAGTTCTATTAGACTTCTATTAGCTCTATATCAGTGTTAGCATATAGCACCCATCAGAATTAGTGCCAACACTCAAAATTTCACTTTGGGGACATGTGACATCCTAGTTTACTAAAGTCATGTAATCTCTAATTATAAATGCATTCTGTGCTCACAGTTTTAGCCCTATCTGTCAATGGCATTCTGTATAAAAGGACTTGACTGCTTCCAAATGTAAATGTACATGGTTCTGTTTTTTTCGCATGGTGACACTTTGAAAAGATCGGTTTTTCTTTTGCTCTTTATTAAATCTAAATTAATTTGAGTTTCTCTTGTATTGTAGCCAGTGACAGCACCAGGGGGGCATGGGGAAAATTTCCCCAAATTTGTTCTTCCTCTCCGCCCCCTCCCCCGGCCAGAAGAAAAATGACAGTTGTTTTTGGCAGAAATCAGCGATTTAGGCTTTTAAAAAAGTAATTGCTTGCCAAAAACCAGTGAGTGATTTTTGAAGGTCCCCCCCCCCAATTCACTCCCCCAAAAAAAATCACTTCCCCTCCCCCCAATTTCAATTGCCCACACCATTTGGCCTCGCCAACCTCCCAGAAAAAAAGAAGGTCTGGTGAATTTAAATGTCCATGGGTCCAATCGCTAATAGCCTGTCCCCAGGGCCCAAGATTTCCCGGAAGTGGTCAAAATTGTGATCAGAAGAAACGCAGAAAGCTACTATTGTTCTTCATTTACCTGTGAAATCATAGGGCAAAAGGGTGTGGTTTGAAATTATGAATGAAAATGTTGCCCTTTTGGTTCGACCCAAGATTAATTTACACAGTACTCTATGGGACTTACCAAAAATTATAGTCTCACATCAAAACGGATGGAAATTATCGGTGCGCAATTTACAGATTGGGGTTTTTTGGGTGAAGTCCATTGTATCAAAATGAAAAACTCTTACTTAATTCGGGCCATCCCCCTTTAAGCGAGACATAGAGAAACTGTTAAAAATCTGAAAAGTAAAAAAAAAGAGCCATCACAAAAATTGTTCAATTCCACAATGAATGAAAAAAAATCAGGTCGATTGTGATGGAATACAGACTACAGTTTATTTTGAAGTAGTTTATCTTTACGTAGATACAGAGGGTGTTTTGAATCAATCCCATGATGCATAGCAATGTGGCCTATACTGTACTATACTAAACACATGTCAGGACTTAGGGACAAAAAAATTTCCAAAGTTTAAAACCACACATTTCATAATCAAGCTTAAAATTCCCTAAGTATTAACATAGGACAAAAAGAGCATTAAAGTCAGGGTTTGTTATGTTTTAAGAATAGCGATTGTATTGGATCACTTGACCCTAATGAGGTGAAAATTTCCCACAACTGGTGCATTGTGGGGTTGACGCAAAACCCCTCTGCTGTGGATATGACAGACAAGACTACGGTGGTATAGGACAAAGGTGAGGTAGGTAATGGCCAGCTTAGGATCTGTTCTTTTTACCCCTTAGCTATAGCCTTCAATTGACATGCAACAAGAGAGATTCATTATCAATTCAAGCTACTTCTGTATTTTTGGGTCAAAAGCATGCCAGGTTCCCCCTGTTTGACACATCCTTAAACCACTGTTCTTTTTTTGAAAAGGTCGGTTCTCTTCTCCAGGTTCCTTGCCTGAGGGGTTCAGTAAGTCACGGCTTGCCGCCTTGAGTTAAGGATCTACTCCCATTGAGAATTCTAGTGTTGATCTTCGGGGCATGCAACCATGCATGACAATAACCAGGATTCTCTCAAGTTAATAATATGGACTGAGTTCCTCATACCTGTCCGAAATGTTTTATTGTTTGTTGTTGTTGGTAAACTTTCCCGTTTTATTTTATATTCTGGGCCTGAGGGGGGGGGCTGCAACATTATTTTTTGGGATATGTATGGTATGTGCGACCCGGATTTCCAAAAATGAGGCTCTGGAGCTTGATTGAGGCCAAAAATGGGGTTTCCGGCTAGGTTTAAAAAACAAATCAAAAATGACGCCCTTCGCTTTACCTAAATTTTTCTGCTTCTTTTGAAGTGTTTGAGAAATTTGGTTATAAATAATGACTTAGGACATGAAAATAGGGTCTTTCTTGCTTGGAACTGAAATGGTCCTAAGATGGTGGTCACTGGAACTGATACGAGCCTGAAAATGATGGCCGTATAGGCGGCACATATACCTTTTAACTACCCGGCGGATCTAGGGAGTGGCGGAGGTGGCGCGCGCCTCCCGGAATGCTGTGAAATCTTGCAAAATCATCCTATTTTGTACAAGTCTTAGAATTCCTTCACATTCAGCCCCCCGGTATTTTGACATTTTTCAAATCCTGGATCCGCCCTGCTACCACCATCCAGCTCTCCGGCCAAAGGAAAAATGTGAACTATTATCATTTTAAATTATCTTCCTATTGTACATGTATATACCAAACCCCTAGATCTTTGGGTACCTATTTGTTTTGTGAAGATATAAAACATTTTATTATTCCTTTATTTTACATATTGTTTTGGGCTCATTATTGTGCTTCTGTCTCATAATTACTGCCTTAGTCCCAAACAGACTACAGTCTTAGTGATCAAATGTTTCTTTTCTTGGACACTTGAATTCACACAACTTGTGTAAGCGCAATCAGCTATGCGGTGACTGGCCGCTTGCTTGGACAAATTACCCATTGCATTGGGAGGTGCGATCTTCGACTATCGGGTGCGTGCACACTTAATTGTGTCATTTTTTGTCCAACAACTTTCATCCACTTAATAGATCGTGTCTCCTTTGTTTTGCCAATGCTAACCACCCACCCCCTCTTCGAAACTAGATCAAGCCTATAGTAGTGTTTTAGAACATGCCTCATGTTCCATGGTGTCCACCACCCAATACCCATGGCAACAGTTCAACCCCTTCCTTCAACATTGGCATGTACAAAATACATCCCCTGTTTGTAATTATATGATTTAAATATACCCAGAGCACAAGTCGGTTGTGTTAATATGCAGCCACTGCACTGTGTCCTTGGTACTGAGAATTATAACTCATGGTTTCAAAACCAGTGCTTTTATGTTGGTTAAATTGCTTTCAGCTGGTAATTTTCAGCAAACCAATGGAATTAGCCTGCCTGCCTTAGGTTTAAGTTTCTGACCCACCTGTCTCGTTAATTGAATTGCAGTGCCAGAGATTACGATATTTAGCTGATTTTGGATTTGGGGTTAAATCTTGTAATCGTGGAGCAAAATTAGCATGTCGGTGTCTCGCCCCCCCTGAAATGTCGCTCATCTCACACCGATCATTACTCATCAAACATTTCCTAAGAACTGGTTGGATAAAATTTTTCATTTGCAATTAGGAAGCAGAGTGGTTTTTAATTGTACAATTAGTTAAACAGAAATAAAAACAAATATTTCACTATAAACGTGGATGTTTGTGTGATATTTTGTTGATAAACCTGGTTATGGCTTTTTGTGAATTCTTGATATTGGCCATTTTGAACGCCGATAGGAAGGATCAAGTTTCCCGGCCTTTTCAAAGTAGCAGATAATATTTCAGCTACAATTGTTTAACCATCGGTAGGTTATATTGGATTGGGTTACATTTTAATCTAAGAACATTCTTGGTTCCATACTTACATCATCAACTGAGATAAAACAGTTGAGAATTTCTACCCTCTAAGCCATTGGCCTAATCTGTAGATTTTTAGTTGTCCGCGCGGGCTATAGCTGTGGATAACTTTGACAGACAGGCAGTTTTTTGCTGTATGTAGCATGAAGAGCCTTGGTCAAGAACATTTTTTCATGACAAATTAATGATGAACGTGCTCAAATTACTTAATGGTGTAATAACATGACTAATATTATGCAAACCACGATAGTTTTTGTGTCAGTACAAAATGATGATACAGTGGGGAGATTAGATTGTATTTTTTCAGTGTGTTTTATTCAAATTTTTATGGGATCTGTACAAGGATCTATTTCCATGTGTTTAAGTGAAGCAAATCAACCAGTTGGGCGAACGGCCAACAGTGCCGTTATACTTACTCCGGGCAGGTAGTATATCATTGCATATTCAGAAATATTGCCGATTTTTTGCAGCTGACATCCGTTATGATGGGTTCTACTATTGAGGTACTACAGTGGTCATTAACTTGAACAAGAATAAGTGAACTTGACTCAACACTTACGATAACACTATTTGAAAAGAGACCAATATTCAGTAACAGCACCCACACAGCAATTTTTGCTTGGAAAATATTTTTCTTTCAATTCTTGGCTATTTTGGATGTTTTTAATATGTCTGCCTTGCGCGGGGGCATACATTCACGGGCTGCCAGGGAGGGGGCCCTCAGGGGCGCTAGCCCCCCGTCAACTTTGACAAATCATGCAAATCCCCTAATTTGTACACAATTTGCCATTCTCAGCCTCCCGTCAAATTACAATCCTGGCTACACCCCCAGTGATTATTTGGTGCCCAGCACCAACATGTTCTTGTCTTTCTATGAAATATGGGTACTGTTTTTTTTGTCACTATCCGGTTGTAAGTTTAACAGATACGGTCTCAAAGTTACATTTGTAACCCAACTCTCCCAGCATTTCTGACCTCATGGCCAAAGCACATTCGAGATGCTTTGTGAAATGTTTTATATTCAACTCAATCATCTTCCACACAAGGATAGGTTCAATGCCACGGAGTATTAAGTCTTTCTCTCCACACGGCAAGAAAAAAACAGTTATGGAAGTTAACCCTCATTAGGTCATGATGGTTTTAAAAGTCATTGATTGCCTTCCGTTTTCTTAATCGATAATCTGAAATTCTGTAAAAATATACCATAATCATCGAATGATTTTGTGCAAAAAGTTCCTGCTTACAAAGGATTGTCAATTGGATCACCCACCTTTTAAAATATTAATTATGAGGACCACTCAACAGTTTTAGTTTGATATCTGCCCTCTATGAAACTGTTGAAAGAAAAAAAAAAAAAAAAAAAAAAGGAAAAAAAAACAAAAAAGAGCTTTAAAAAAAAAAAAAAAAAAAAAAAAAAGAAAAAGGAAGAAAAAAAGAAAAGAAAAAAAAAAAAGAAACAATTAAGTAATATGAATTGGTTGGGAAAATGGTGAATTAATATTAAATACATAAGTGTCATTAAAAGTTCTTAAGCTCATCTTTGGGCCACAACGTCATTATGGTACTGCTAAATTTTTAAGGAGATTGTTTACATTTTTTCTAACTGATCTAAAAATAACATTTTGGTGTATAGGGAGGATTTTTTTATTCCTGTGCAGTCAGTAAAAGTTTTGGGGCGTGTCCGACGACGGTTCCATTCATTCGAGAGCTGTATACTGAACCCAATCCCTACAATAGAAATTCCGATGTCACGATACCGATACAATAAGGCCATAATTAAAAATATTTTTCTTTTTTTAAAAGTTTTTTACTTTTTCATTTTAAAATGCATAACATAATGACCATACAATGTTATTATTTTAGAGCTGTTTATATTCCGTTTTGATCAAACAGGCCAAAATTAAAATAAATTTTGTATCATGTAATATATACGAGGGGGTACAATATGGAAGTCTTTCCTAAATTCCAAAACAACAACTTGACAACTCTGAAGCATTCAACAAGAGAAAACGATATGAATAGAAGTCTATTACCACAAATTTGAAAATCTTTACGTATAAAAATACTAGAAAATCTGATTACGTTTACATTTATTCTCTTGTTTCCAGAAATAATATTTGACAGTTTTGGTCCACTCATTTACGACAGTAGCTTAGCGTTTTGGTCACTCATAACAACTACAATATTTACGTGGCCTAATCCTCAACGTTAAGAGTTTCACCCAGCGTCGATGTTCGTGAAACTTTATCCGGTCTTTGATTGACGGCAAACAAAGGGATCGATAGAGTGTCTCACACTTTACGACATCTATTCAATTGAATCTGTTAATGAAGCCCTTTAACATAGTCGATACAAAAAATGTTCATGTAAAAAGGGGTGAAAGCATCGCATCAGTTGACAAAGTTGAGCATTTCAGCAGTTAATACGACTTTTTTAGTTTTTATCTCAACACATCCCCCTCCAAATGAATTCACACCGTCGACAATATGCGTTTACTTGACAGGAATAAAAATCCGACTCTAATTATTAACTGAACTGTTCCCTTAAAAAAATAAGTGCTGGCATGTTAATTGGTTTACAATCACCTCATTATGGCTCATTGCCTCTTTACTTTCGCTTGAGGTGTAGTATGTATATTGTTTTGCAGTTATATCTGATGTGATTGATTGAAGGGATATTTGCCTGGAATTATTCTATGTAGCCTGTTGCATAAAAGTATAGGACTAATGTAATCTTTGTTTGTAAACCCTCCTTCATGGGCCATAAACTCCAACAAGGTCTAATTACAACTTGGCGTTTCAGTAAAATAATGGAGGTATCTAACCTTCTACATGACATCAGGAAAGGTAAATGTTATAAACTTACCTGAATAGACACTGCAAGCTGTAAATTTTGAAGGTTTTCAGAAGTGAAGAATCCCATGTAGTTTTTTCCATTTTGCAAGGCGAGCCACATACAAATGATCTATATGTTCCTTTCACTCACATTACTTTTTGGACCAGAGGGTGTATTGAGTGTATCGATCTAATCCCACAATGCAGCATTTTTTGGAATTGCACATTCAATAAGGTCACGTGATTGCAAAAAATCCTATTCCTTAACACATTAAAAAACATTTACAACACTCATTTAGCACAAAGGTGCTAGTACTTATGGGATTTTTTGCTTGTTCAGGAAATGTTTTTGTGGTTCTCTAACATGTGTTTGTTTCGTACCCTACAGTAATAGGTACATTCATGGTACTTACAATGCATTGTGGGATTGATTCAAAATATCCTTTCTTTTGGACCAACATGTGACTGGAGGGTGAGTCTTGCCATAACCACTTGACTCGTTGTTTAATCTTGAAACGAATTTTCATGTACATCTGACGCAAAGAAAATTTGTTGAAAGCCAAATAAAGGGCATTTTAAGAGTTAAAAGTGACATTGATGTTTTGCATGTAAAAGCTAACAGTTTCTAATGAAGAAATTGTTAATTTGGATTTGGGGTGATTTACCAACTCAATTTGCACAACCACATTTCATGTTTAGTAGTTTACCTTTGTTTCTATTCTATATTAGCATTATGATACTACTACTACTGTTATATCTGTGAAAGTGGTACATTTTCCTGCTTCATTCGAAAGCAAAAATAATATTTCGGTAATTAGCAACGATCTGTTCTTGCTGTAGCACTATAATAGTTACAATTAAATTGACTGGTAAAAAAAAAATCAGATAAAGGTGTTTTGTGTAATTATTACGCATGCTGTCCTTTATTCAGCACAGCTCGGTTATTTTAGAAGTGAACTGGGGCTGATTCATTCTACATCACCGCAAGTCTTTTTGGCACTTTTGGACTCATTCTGTCATCCCATAATCACGGCAAAAGCAGAAAAAGAAAGAAAAAGTAAAACTTCCATACATTCTCCACAAATGCTACAAAAATGCATTACTACCCAATGGCATGTTATTTATAAAAAGGTATGGAATGGTAGAGCTGGAACTTTGCAGTGTAATAGACATTCCAATTTTTCAATTTGGACCTCGGGACTTGTAACGCTCCACGGTAACCATGGTGACTGGTAGCATTATGGATAAAGTGCCAGTATGTAGCATGGTAAGGATAGTAACATGAGTGGTATGGTTCTAAAGAATGTTACAAGATGATAGATAGAAACAAATTTACACTAACGACACTGGGAGGTGCATGGTGGCGGTACAAAGCGACAGTTTAATTGACAAAAATGGATGGCCGTCGTCAAGTGATGCTGTCGTCTGCCTTACAGGGGCTGAGTTCATTGATCACTGATATGTGTGTGTGTCCAATTAAACTGGTTCATAGTGTCAGGTATGAGACTTTGGGGACTGTTTTAGAATATAACAAGGTTCATGATCATAGGTTGATGTTTCAGGTTAAGGTCGTGAGTGTAGGATGATTGGATAAAGATGGAAATAAAATGTGTATAGTTAGGCTAGGTATCAACCATACCCGGTAGTAATATTAATATACCAAAAAATCTGTACAAATCACACATGCCAAATTAGTATTTGTTCCACTAGTGGCTCTTAAACCGGGGGGCACTCACATATAAATGTATATATTGGGTTGTTGTAAGGCTTGTGCTTCCCAAACTCAGAGGCATTCGAGTGACAGCTGAAAAAAAATATAGGTGTCTTGGGAGAAAGACAGCCAAATTGCCTCAAAACAATAGGGGTTTTCCGAGTAGTGACAAATTTTGCAAAAAATTTTTCCAAAAAATGAGGTCTTTGGTGCCTTAGATTTTTGAAAAATCTTCTAAAAATAGGTCTTTGTGTGAAAATTTTCCCTTAAAATAGGGAGTCTTTGGGGAGGACAGTGATAACTTTGCACAAATATGGGGGGTCTTTGGGTAACAACGATGATGAAAAAAGGGGTCTTAACAAACAGCCTTACATATGCATGCACTTACAAGATGGAGTACCCCCCCCCCCCCCGACTCTAAAATATATCAAATTGGTATTGCTGTTTGCTGCTGCACAGCATGGTCACTACCATACAGACTTGTTACTTGTGACCAGTGATCCGCTTTTGACCCAAGGATGACTTGTTTATACGCCTAAGAGGGCATTTAACCTCCCCTATTTGCCTAAGACATGTCCCATGTCAGTAGTACTTAGGAAATAAAATATTACAAGGATTTCAAGGAAATGAACCTACTAACAAATTCATCCAAAATTACATAGCCTATGTTTTCAATGCACCAAAAACATTTAAAGCAACTTAATAGCACATTTTTGAAGAAGCAATCCAAATTTTCCAATTTGTGAGATATGCACGTTGTGTTGGTACAACTAAAACAATGTGGTCAATTTTCTGGGGTTCAGTAGTCACCTATGCTCACTAAATCAAATAGGGTCAATTTTTGTAGTAGCTGTACATACGGAGTTCCAAAAAATAAGTTCCCCCCTAAAAATTCAAGGACATTTCGTTGGCATAACTTCGCTTAGAACAGGATGATTGGAAAATTTTAAAAGTTTTGGAAGAGAGGAAACATTCGCCTTGCCACAAAAGTCATCAATGCTTTTCAAACAACACTTTGGCATCAACGCACACTCCCTTTTCCAAAAATGTGTTGTCAGAAAAGTGGCACTTTACCGTATTCAAAGGTCCAAAGTAAGAAATTAACAATTTTACAAGAACGATTTCCATTTCCATATCATTGCGATCTGAGGTTTTTAAAACGCTTAGAAATGCGCATGGGATAAAACAAGACAAAACAGCAAGGGTAAAAACAAAGAATGAGGTTAAGCTAAAACTATTTTTTCTTTGAATCTCTTTGTTTATGAAAGAAAGACGGTAATGTTTGAAATGCCTGCAAATCAAAAATAAGCCTGAAATTGTTTTGTCATTCAGCGTGAGACTCATTTATGTTTCCTCCATCTGCATGATGACATTATTTTAGTGTTTTACACCTGCTGTGTTACCAATTTTGCGGATTTCTGCTGTGATGAATGTGGTTCCATGTCGCTTGATGAATTCCAATATTCCACCCTACCGCGTTGGAGACAAGTTCTCCTTTAAATGTGTAGATCTGCTTCACATTTCGAGTGAGTGTTGCTTACTCAAATCTCACCTCATTGTTTGTTTGTCCTGCATATTTTGTCTTGTTTGTTCATTGTTTGCCTATGCGTTCATGTTCTAGCTTCATCTACCTTCATACCGTAAATGGATATAAAGAAAGGAAATGACACCGTTTTGTAAACAGGTGTGTCTGGGGTGGGGTGGGGTCTGACTTTAGACCTTGAATACGGTAAAGTGCCACTTTCTAATAACATCATTTTGAAAAATGGGGTGTGTGTGTATGCCAAAATTGTTTTTTTAAAAGGCCACGACGTTCGTGGAGACCAAATGTTTCCTTTCTTCAAAACTTTTGAATTTTCTAAACATCCAGTTCAAGTGAAGTTATGCAACAAAGTCTCGATTTTATGGGGACCTTATCTTTTTGGGAACCCCTTAGTTGACTACCTGACCCCGGAAATGATGGTGTTTTTTAGTGTGTACTTTGTATCCAATTGTCTAGTAACCGATACCTGTGAATGGTCAATGCTTAAAGTGTGCATGCATCATAAAATGGAATTTTGTCATTAGATTCAGAGATCCCTGATCCTAATTCAAGTAAACCCTCAGCAAGAGGCATGCATTCTAACCACTAGACCATGCTCTTCTTATAAAACCATGCTCCCTGGCTCATGGGCACAGCTGAAGTTGTCACCCCCCCCCCCCCCGCTCGAAATAGATCTGAGCAAAGTGGAATCACATTTGCATATTCATTCATTCCTGATGTTTGAGACAATTGTGATCAACTAATGGCCGAATTTCTTTCTCCAAAATTTTAAATTGAGACTACTCTTTTTCACATGCTTAATGCCACATTCATCCTGTTTCCGCACTTAGTGGGGGCAGGTCACAGGACTTGAAATTTTGACTCCCCGGTCCCCTCTTCCTTTATTCACTGGCTCGGTACACTTCTGACCATGCGATGCTTCTCATTCCTGACAGTTGATGGCAGCGTTCCTGTTTTCCGAATAGACCACAAATTGATTGACCTGTTGGGGTCCGGATAAAACTGATTTGGAGGGTTAAAGGGCTATGACTCAATCACTATAGCCTCTATCCCAGAACCCCAGATTTTACCATGAGTATCAATATTTGGTATCAGTATGAAAGGGGCTGTGTTATATTCGCATATGACCACTTGAAATCTACGGCTAAAGGCATGGGTGCTGTGAGTGAGCAAAAAGTGTGCTCTATTTTGGCCGACTTATATAACTTATACAGTACTCTCTGGGGATTATAAAATCCTCGTTTCTAGATCGCGCTCGAAACGATTGATAATCGTGCTCGAAACTTTACAGATTGGAAATTGGGGTGAAGGCCATTCTTACTCAAGATGAAAACTTCATACTTAATTGGGCTCATCCCCCATTTGAGTGATACACGTTAATAACTCTATATAATTTCTTCAATATAGGCCTAGTGATTGCAGCAAATGCTTTTGAACATTTCTTGAATAATATAGTACCTGTGGATATTATTTAATGAGAGAGCAATACTCTCCTGGATAACAGGAACATGATAGATTAGGTATGATAATGACTTGGTGGCTATGGTATTGTAGTAAATTAGTCCAAGTTATGTTCCGTTCATATGCTTTACAACTAGAGTATAAATACCGAGTTGCAAATATGCCAAGCATTACAAGTCGGAAATTGGTTCGGTTCGAATGTAGAATTCCATCTGTACGGCGCAAGGCGGGGAATTATGGATATTGTTTCTGTCATTAGTGATTTGAAATATTATTAATTTATGCAGGCATAGGAATTTTTGAATTGCTGTTGAAATTTCCAGTTATTAGCATAATCAAAAGCAGATGGTATGGTTCCATAAATAGTTAATACCTTGATTTTAAAATTTGGTCAATGCTAAAATTCATACAATTCAATTTGTCATTGCGATAATTGTCATAAGGTTTTTAGAAAGTTGTCAATTGTTTAGAAGTTAGGGATTAGTGTTAGGGTATTTGTAAGTAGTTCAGTTAGGGTTTGGATTAATGAAAACAAGGATCATTTCCACATAGGACTCCATGCAATGGCGTTTTTTTTTTGTGTTTGCTGTGGTTCGGGATTTGAGTTTCAGTGCCACGGCATCTGCGTAGCCAGGGGGCATGGGGGGCACATGCCTCCCGCCGTACCGAGATTTTGTCGTAGCCTCAACAGTCCGTCGGTACATTTGTCTAAACGCTGTAAGCTGTTTTATTTGTCGGGCATCGTGGGTGCATGATAGAGCTTCATGCAAATTGGTTACACTACCTGTCTTATTGTGTGCAAGTACTCTACGCTTATTAGTAGATCTTTGCGTTGGTCAAAATTTGTTTTCTTGCCCTCCCTCTCCCCCCTTCCCAGTTTTCAGTATTTGAGGTGACGGTTAAAAAATTGGGAAAACATTTTTGACGGTAGCAATCATGTGTGTACTTCAGCAACTCTGTGCCGCCATCGTCAACTGAAATCCTGGTCTACGCCCTCCTGTATTTACCACTATTCAGTTTACTGCACTGTTGCTAAACATATAGTCCGCAAGCGCAGCATATTTGGCATATTGTCTTGTTGCCAGAAGTCTGTCTGCAGCTTTGAATATTATGAACTAGAACTATATTACCCAATACTAGTATAAATAGAATAATCTCAACGCTGTTTAGACGCCATGTCTTGTCTAAGTAGGAGCAGCGATAATCTGTTATTTATCTTGGTGTGGCCTTGGACTGTGCATCAGGTCATTTTGTAATCAATCTTTGAAATAGTGTGCTCGTTTGTCTGTAATATAACTTCTTGCCTGGTTATGTGAGGCACAGCTGTTTGACCTCGGGCATGCAAATTGTCTCCTTTTTAATATTTTTAGATAGCAATTAAGCATGTGGCGACTTACAAATTTTAACAAAACAATAAAAAAAATAAAAAAAATCAGGAAATTCAATGCGAGAATCTGAACATAGGCGCTACAAAGGTAATAATTTGTATGTTGTAGCAGCCTCTATATGCCTCTATCAGAAAAAATCATATTGCCGAGTCGCAATGAAATTAATGTCTGCCAGCGATATAATTACAATTGTTTGTTTTTCCCGTAAGCACCTGATTTGGCTTAATAATTTCAGTTGAGAGCTAATGTATATACAACCCTAGCAAAATATCATTTTGCAAAAATCTAGAGGGCGCCTATTTTCAAATGTGCCAGTGGTCTTTAACAACGCAACTATTCCTCTAACCAAAGGAGCAACTATTTCTCTTAGCTCTTTTTGCAGTCATTCCTCTCAAAATATTTAACTTGGCCCTTATCTGTGATCAATTGGAATGCCTGCTAAATCAGATTTCATATATGTAATTACTCTATTATGGTAGTAACCCTGGATTGATAGGTTTCAATCCGAGATAGTTTACAAATTTACAAAATAATATCGCTACTTTGTGAATAATGATGGCTGATATGTGCATATGTAGGCCACTGTAGCATTTAAAATTTTATTTAATTCATCAATTTTGTGAATAAAATAGGTTGAAATAAATTAAACATAATTTTCACATATTTGATGTTTTAGAAAGGTATGAATATTTTACAAGAATGTTTTGCTCAGGTGAATTAGATAAATTGGTGCAAAACAGAGCAGTGATACTCTACCACTACATAGGTTATGAATTTGTGACAGCGTCTGGAATGAAACATATGAATATTTATTAATTGAGGTTATATATTTAAAATGGTGGGAAAAAAAAAAAAAAAAAAGGTTAGACAGATGCAAATGTGTGATGATAATTTGACCAAAGCAAGGCCACACCCATTATAGCAAATAAAAATGTATATTTTAAAAAAAAATAGGTTTGATCAACTGCTCCACATCTGACAGAAAAAGCAGTTGTTAATACAAGTGAAATTGAAGCACTCTTTTAAAGACATTCCTAGCCGATTTTAAGTGTTTCCCCCATCAATGCCGATCTTGGTAGCATTAAAAAATCTAACACTTTTTGTGTCATCTACAATAGGGCACATTGTATTGCCTCGTGGTTATTGCTTTGGTAGTGTGTGTGGTGTGTGCTGTGTATGTTGTGTGTGTGTCTGTAATCGGTGGTAAAAATGTTAACCTGAATATTTGCACACTAGTTCTCCATACATCAACAATTTTTAATGGTCCTGTGTAGTGTCCGCCGTCTCAGAGTGTGTCAAAGGTCATCTGTGTCATTAGAGGTCATGGCCCAAAAATGGTGAAAATTAATGAATCGCTTGGTGGTAATATTTGATCAATTTTCAGGACACTTGGATGCATGGTCTTTGAGTAGTGGTCCCATGGTGGTTTGTGACCTCTCATGCCTTGGGTGACCTAGCTCCATGTGACCTTTCCCCCATTCAAAAACAGCGGGATCAGATGACACATGCGTTCATTGAATGCTGTATTTTTTAGCAAACCTGTTTGTTGTAGGTTTGGCTGGCTCAAGCTCTATATACTAGTCTTGAATATAGAAAGGGCAGGGTTATGATGTCGTACTGGGCTATACCCTTTAAAGGTGTGTTGTGGTACATTGCAATGCTGTTGATTGCATGAGAAGTGCTCTTAATGGTTTGCCATCGAGTTAGGAGGTGTTGATCGTAATTGCCGATGCAATGTATTTCAAGGAGGAAAACTTGAATCCCTCAGTCAAATAGTCCACTGTTTTCAATTGCCCAAGATAATTCAGCATGACAACATGATGTCATAAAAACGTGTGTGAAAGGAAAAGTGTATACATTCCAACATAAATACGATTCTTTCAGTTACGGGGCCAAAAAAGATCTCACGGTGCATTCAAGCTAGAAGCTTGGAGAAATTAAAATTTCTAATAGTATTAAATTGTTGCACCCTAACTCTATTTCCTCTTGCAGTTTTTTTTTTTTTTTAAAAAAAAAAAGCTCCCGGGGGGGGGGCCACGATGTCTTCAAAGGTGGATATGAGCGTGAACCGGACTATTTTTTCAAAAATGCACAGCCCTAACACTATTTTCACCGCTAAAAAATCAGGCTAAAACATACCCTAAACAATTATTTATCTGTTTTATGATACCCTCAACAAGTACGAAATGCATTGTATCGTTAATAATAGCTTTTATTATCTTGCTTTCCTTTACTTCCCAAGTTCCGATTACCATATTTTTGGATTATTTTGATTCCTGCTTATGAAATATAACATGACAATTCATGGTTAAGGAACAAAACATACCCTTTTTTCCATATTTTTGCTGTTTTTGACACCCCTAAACGATGTACGCGCGTACATCGCCTGTTGGGGGGGTTGCTTTTGCTTGTTTTGTATGGGTTTATTTTTTTAAAATGATTTGTAAATATAACAATATATAAAATTGATTGGCCCATCTTTCTGTAGAAATATCTTTGTAATTAAGGCAGGAGTGAGTACAAGAAGGTCGTAATTGCAATTTGCTGCCATTTGTCCGAAATCCCCATTAATCATCTAATTAATGCCAAGTCTTGGTCAGTGTCTCTTGAAATTTGTTCTCAGGTGACTGTGTTGCCCTGAAGAACATTTCAAGAACCACCGCTGAAGGAAATATGTCCCGCCCTATGGCACACACAGATGCACTCACACTACCGCACACAGATGCATCACTTGCATCTATTGCACTTACGACCTTTTTTTGCATTCACACAACTTATCCCTCACCTTTTCTTTATGGTAGATTTTCTTGGTATGGTTGGGTTTTGTTTTGACTAAACTACCCAGTTCAAGTGTAGGTGGAATGTGACCCCCATTCATTTGCCACTTATTGTAACTCATTTGTCAGAGCTTGTGAGATACTTTCAAATTTGTCAAACTCACTATAAGCCCCTCCTATAGTATAAGGCCTATTTACCTCAGGGTTGCATTAGAACTTTGACTTCCTAACTTGGTGTTATCTCAATGTACTTTTTCAAAGGTCATGTTTTCAACTATCATGAAACTACTATAATTCCATAGTATGTTTACTAAAGAATTGCATTATGACCACAGTCTTCAGTATCTCAGTAGTATTTTAATCAAAGGTCATATTTCATCTTAATGTGACACACTATAAAAACGCTGTTAGGACTCTGCAAATGATCTATATGCTTGAAATATTCTTTTTTTCATTAGAAGTTGGGATACCTGATCATAAGTAGCCCACCTTGCAGGTTAAGTTTTATATTTGCAATCAAGCTCTTGTATATTTTCCTGTCTTTATGGACTTTGAAATATTGTTGACTTTTTAAGGTAAGAGACATATAACCTTTTTGTTCAAGACCAACTCAGAGATTTTGTTTTCATATTACATTACCGTAAATCATGTATTACTTTAAGCACTTGAGTCCAATGACAGCTGCATTTGGTATATGGGTATTGGAAATCATAAAAGACTGTCCATAAAGGGTGTGGTGTAATCTGTAGGTGGGATGTATACATTGATAAATGTAGGCATGACACTACTTTTTCTGAGCGTCTTCTCTTTTCAGCACTCTTCATAGATGTGACCCATTAAATTTAAAAAAAATAAAGCGTCCTTTGAAAGTTGTTTGTTTTGGTCAAAACATGTTCTAACATGTCAGCAATATTAGTACTAATCTTGACTTCTATTTCTTTCAAAATTGGATTTTACTGGAAATTGTCATTTTTAAGAGGTCCATGGTCCGATGCTAATGCCTCGTCCCAGGACCCTAGATTTTTATCGAAGTGGTTAAAAGTTTGGGACGGAAGAAACTAACTATTTTTCTCATTACCTGTAAAATCTTGGGGCTAAAGATGTTTGGTTTGGATGTTATGAGCGTGAATAATATGCCCCATTTATTTTGGTTGGCCATATTTAACTTGACAAACAAAAACGGTACTCTAATGCAGGGGTTATCATAGGCGGCCGTGGCCAAATCTGCGGGCCCTTATGGCAAAAGGGCGTACCTCGAGTTACACCCTTTTGACTTGAAAGGGTTTTTCCTGCAAAAACAATGCATTATGGATACATATTTTTTAAAATATTTTATAGCATTATTAGGCTCAACATTTTAAAAGAAAAATATATCCAAGGCCTTAGTTTTGTAGGGTGGTGGGCCCTTTCAAGGCAAAAAGTGCTTAACTCAAGTTCCGCCCTTTTGCCATAAAGGGCCGTCCGGCCCACCAACCATTGCTTTTTTTGGCCCTGAACTTGCTCTAAAATATAAGGGAAACATAAGAATTTTCCAGGTTATTTTGGCCTCTCAAGTAGGACCTTTCAAACATGTTTGCATTCTCTGGCCCTCAGCTAATATAATTGAGAACCCCCTGCTCTAATGGGGATTACAAATCACCTTTTTAATCTCCCTAAAAACAATTGTTAATATCGGGTGCCAACTTACAGGTGGGGTTTTGGGGTGAAGACCATTCAATCAAGATGAAATTTATGGACTTAAATATTGGGTCATCCCCCTTTAAATCTTTTTTGGTTTGTATATCATCCACGAAGGGAGACTATTAATCCTAGTGGTTCATCTTCTTTTATTTTTTCTCATTTCCAACACCCTAGAGCCCCTATACCAAACACTAGGTAGCCCTGGTAGTCAGCACGCCGTCTTCTCTCTCCATCCTGTGCAGGTAATCGTCCGCTCCCAAACACAAATCACATCACCGCTCTCCGTCGAGCCACTTGTAGCATTCATCTGTTTCAATTACCTATGGTTTATTTGTACAATTTACTCAAGGCTTATCTTCATTTTTCTTTTGGTTGTCAGGTACAAGACACAGCCGGTAAGCTTCCCCTACCAGGCCCGCTTGTCCAGCAAACAAGGCCAGGCAGGAGGGTCCCCCGCAGCATCTGAAAACGCGTCAGGCAGGCGTCAGACTCAGCCGTTACCCCCCTGAAGAAATGGTCTCTGGTCAAGCAGCTCTGGAACCAGTGAAGACTACCAGCTCCAGAAGCTGAAGTTGGGTGGCAAATCTTCATCAAATTCAACTTGTGATTTCACTCTTGTGGTGAGATGACCAAGTATAATAATTGAAAATAAAATATTTTCAACAACTGACACAACAAAAACTAAAAAATGAATGAAAGGAAGGATTGTTGTTGCCTACTAATATCGTGTCATAATTGGAATTGGCAGTCCAAATTTTTCTCGTAGGGACTACATCCCATATGACTGATATTCCACATAGGCAAAAATTACAAATCCTAATATCTTTATTTTCTAATTAATGGGCACAATTCATGACATAGATCACAGGGCTTTAAACCCCATAAACCCCTCACATCGCAGTTTTGCTGAATGTGAGGTGATTTCGACCACCCCCCGTTTAACGGGCCAAAACAAGATGATCAAACTTAGGTTTAACTAGTGTTAATGAAAATATCATCCTGATCTTGATCCTCTTATACCAGCTGTCTCAGTGTTCCCAACTTTATGGCCCCGATTGGAATAGCAAGTTAAAGGGGGAATGGCCCGATTTAAGTCTATGAAGTTTCATCTTGATAGAATGGACTCCACCACAAAACTCCATCTGTACAATTTTGCGCCAATATTTCCAATCCGTTTTGATGTGAGACCTAAAACATGATTTTGTAAGCCCCATAGAGTGCCGTGTAAAATTACTATTGGGTTAGGCCAAAAGGGGCATATTTTTGCTCATAAACTTCCAAACTCATACACCTTTAGCCCTAAATTTCCAACAGGTAAATGAGAACAATAGTAGCTTTCTCTGATACATTGCATTTGTCAAAATCTTTGGCAGTTTTGTTGTTTTCATTTTCCCATTAATATTGTTTAAAATTAAATTTCTATAATATATCTCCAAAAGGAGACCTTGACGTTTTTAAGTTACAAGCAATTTTGTTGGACTCACGATGGAAAAGGATTAAAGGGAAAAACTAGTTAATGTAATCAAAAGTGAAAAAAACAAGCCAGAATCCCCTGTTATCAAATCTTTTTCTAGGTTGGGCTTTTGGTCAGAATCAAAGCATTTTGAATTCTTCCTTGTTCTGCTATGGTCTTGATTAGGAGAGATGTGCATTTTCTAAAATACCTTGGTAAGGAACTGTTACAGAGTTTCTTTGGGTGCGGTGTAAATTCACAATTGTTATTGTTTTCCAATTTTGTTATTTTCATTTGTTTAAAAGCTAAAAGCTGGTTTTTCATCCATACACAAGTTGAAATTACAAGACTGCAACCTGTGTTGTAGGATCTTTTTGGGTATATACAAAAAACTTAAAAATGCTAAATTTCTAATAAAAACAACAAACGACATCAACAACAAAGACTTGACTAGGAAATAGCAATGCATTCTCAATACCAATTGAATGATATGGGCGCCAGCCTTCCACGTACATCTTCTCAATCACATGAGAGAGAAAATCAAATTGAAAAAGTACCCCCATATCCAATCACTTCCCCAGCACTTGATCCGGTAAAATTTCATCTGCCCTGACGTCAAAATGTTGTGCATTTTAATAAAGTTACCCGGGTGCCAAGGGAAAATGCTGTCATATTTGACATTTTTTGTGCGTGTCCCTGAAATTAATTGGATTGATTTTTCTTGCTATCTGTCGGTTTTCAATTGTATATAGGTTTGTCTTTTGTTATTTTCATATTTGTATTTGTTAAAATTATTATTTTGTTGTCTACTCTGATTTCCTGTTAGTTTGGGCGTATTGACTCATTTCCACTTATGGTGGTGCTTTATTTAATCTAGAAATTTAGAAAATAAAGTAAATTAGTGATATCTTAAAGAATGTGGGCTGTCTTGGAGGAAAATGAATAAATGTTGCCCTTATCTTGTTAGCCTTATTAGTTGCATCAAATTTCTTTAGATGTTAGCAACGTTGTGGGATGATGGTCTTGTATTACGCAAACTTACTATTCACAAAATTTGTATTGTTTTGAGTTTTACAAACACAAATGCTTACAAGGTCTTGTACACACATATGCACACACACACATACACCCATATACACATGCATGTGTGTCCACACACATGCACACACACACACACATATGCAACTTTATATGGCTGCCAAAAACAGAAATACAACACACATAATTGTATACACAAATATATATGTATGTTTCCCAACATTGATTGATGGGGGGGTGGGGGAGTTTGAATAACTAGAGAAACAGACAAACAAAACAATATGTGTTTTCCTTAAAAATTCTTAGATTGTCCTCACCACACAGCAATAACAAAGAAAAAAATAGACAAATCGCAATACAGATGCAGACATAAAGTAAATGTGTATATGCATATACAAACAGACATAAAGTAAATGTGTATATGTATATACAAAGCACGTACATGAGTATACACACATACAATGTATGTATGCACAATGGGCTCAATATACACATGTAACACACCAACACAGACAATAGGCAATGCATACAAAACACAGGTGGTGTCGCCAGCAGGGTGTCAGAGGGAAAATCAGGAAGGAAAAGACCTATAGTCATGTTAAATCAGCACTTTTTTGCACCCTTTGTCCTGCTAATGGGCCATTTTTTGCCTGTGATGCTTTGCACTCTTAAAAAAATCATTCTCTTCTGAAAAAAAAACTTTAAAAGAATCATTTTCCTTCTGTATCCTTTACTTCCTCATCACTTCTTTTATCGTGTTTTTCAGAATGTTGCCCAAGTCACCAATCTGTAAGTTTTTCGGTATAATAATCAAAAGCATATATGCAGCCATAAGGTTCTTGTCTTGCAAGTAAAAGATGAATTGGTAAGGAACATAAGGTTGCATTTTAAACATTACCCACTCCTTGGTGGCACTTTCCATAACTCTAGATTTCTATTATATCCAGCACACAATTGCTTACCTAGGGTGTGTATGGTTTTGGTAATCCATGTGTTCCCTGGGGATTGCTCAGTGTCAACAGCTGTTTTTTTGAATGTAGCCTCCTCTAAGGTTTAATCATACTGTAAAGAGTGTACTTTTTGCGTCTACCTTAAATTTTTGCGTTTTTAGCGTAACTTCTTAGCAAGCTCGAAATTAAATGACAACAATTTTTATTTTGTGTTTACGTCTATGTACGATGCTGAAAAGCAAATTGAAACCAGTGAACATGCTAAAATTTGCTTAAGTGGCGAAAAATTACATGCACGAAATATCACTTTTACAGTACCTCATGGTTTGCAGGGCTGTTGTTACGTTTTATCCTGTTTGTTCACAACAACTGGCATGTTTGCAGAGCTTCTGTTAGATGCCCTTTCCTCTTATGAGCAAGTATTGATTTCTAATATATGGCCATTGTGATTAGACATCCTATTGCATTTCAGATCTTAGTATTTTAATTTTGCGGATTTTTTTTAGGTTTTTCACATTTTCACATTCAGAACTACAAATTTTAAAAGCCTGTGAAAAATATTTTAAACCCATACCGGGTTACCCATTCAACTTGTGAATTAAACTGTAAGCTGTTCAAACTAAAATGTCAACAAAAATAAATACTGCAAATATCTCACTATCAGAATTATATACACTTTAGCCTTCACACTTAATTACGAGTTACCTGTTTAAAAAGGAGAACCGTACTAGAATAACCTTATAACAAATACGCTTAAAATAATTATTGACCCCATATCCGAGTGGTTTTTCATGGAAAAACAACTTATCATAACCAGAAAGTGACTAAAACTTTGTCTTACCATGCTCTATTTGAATTCGCGCTTAGTGTAGATGGGATATGTATAACTCTGTTATGCGATACGACGGCACAGTGTGTCATCACCTTCACACGTACGCTTTCATAATGTTTATTTACTATGGCAATGTTTGACGCAACTGCCGGACCGTTCACATAACACGTATACAATAACGCAATTTTTAAATAGCACATGGTCAGACATGGTTTTAATTCATTCTTATGGTAATATGATTCTGTTCTTCGATGAAACCACTCGATATGTGGTCAATAATTTATTTTACAGGTATTATTGTATAATATATTCTTAGTCCGGTTCTCCTTTAAGGTTTGTAAAATATGACGGTAACATTTAATATTCTTATTTCGAAGCAAAGTGGCATTGCACTATAATGACCAATATTTCACATTTTGGGCTGTCATAACCTAAGGTAATGCCTATGTTTAACACTTTTATTCCCTGTTCTCATCCTGCTACAGTGCTAGAGGCTTGCCAAGCCTAGTAAACTTATGTAATTATTTTTTTTTAATTCTATTTTTCAATGCTGATTTTGGCAATGTTATCGGTTCTCTGAACATGTACTATAATATAAGGCCATGCGTCATGAATTGGGGGTACCTTTAGGGTGGCGATGTTTCCATCTGCCATTAAAATTTGACCTGTCGTTAATGGTAACATACTTGTTCTTGTGCGCAGATACCTTTGAGTAAGCTCATTCATTTTAAGGCCCCGGGTTACCTTTATCTCACTTAAAACTGTGTTCTGTGGGTTGGGGGGGGGGTCCCATTCAACAACACGGTTTGGTCAGACGATAGGGCTACTGCCTTTTAGGAATGTTTTTAAACATCAGACTAGAACCACGATTTTTTGGGGGCCATCAAAAGCAGAAGTTCAATGAGAACTTGCACTTGCGATAAAAATACTATAGTATCATGCCCAAGGCCCTCAAGGATTGCACCGCTTGTTGGGGAATCCACCCCCACCACAAAAAACAAACATGAAAAACTAGACCACTATTTTAATTTACAAGTGACAACAACAATAAATGCGTCTGGTTTCATGAAACCATTTTTGTAGTCCAACCATTTGCATGGGACCATATGGGTTCTGAGGTAGTCGAACTTTGCACCTCACACACACACTTTTCTGTTCAGGTGTATATGGGTCTAATTTCTTACACTCGTTGTCAATACCGATATCAGACATTATATTTCACGAGATATTTATTATTTATGGGACTTAACAAGTCCTTGTCAGGCAAGAAGTTATCAAACGAAAGTTAAAACGTGTGTCTCAATAGATCTCTATGCAGACGGTCAGTTTCGACTATTCTCTATGCAAGACGCGGTAAAATACGAACTTCCACTGACTCACAATGCGCGTTAAAGACCATCAATCTCTGATCCGAACACGTGTATGTGAGTGGTCCCACCCCACCTTGCACACCTTTTTACCAAAGCCACCCTTTTTTACCAGCAGCCGCTGGTACCCACCCTTTTTAAACACCCTTTTACCAGCACCCAGCTCTTACCCCCTTTTTAACACAGCACCCTTTTATTCCACCGCTCCTGTACCCCACCCATTATTACCTAACATTTCCAAGCTTCTTCCATTTTGTCTACAAATAAAATAGATCTTATTCTTGCAAGAATTTGTTATAACAAAATCAACTCCAACTTTCGAGGTCAGTGGGCCGTGTTCCATAAATGACAATAAAGTCGTGAATAAAATTAAAATCATTCTTATTTTTCATCACACTTTCACTGGTTTCATCACTACCATTGTGACTTTTATTTTTTTAACCCCCCTTTTTCAAAACACCTTTTATACCACAAGTTGCAAACCCACCCTTTGTCGCCATGCCTGTACCCCAATCACCAACACACACTTATCATGGTGGTCGAATCTGCTACTCTGCCTCTCAAGAACGCGCATATTAAAATTCTAGTATTGGGACCGTGCATACTTTAGCTAGACTCAACTTCATGCGTATTTTTTACCTGAATCAGAAATATGAATAAAATGTTCAAATGCAACAAAACTTTCTTTGAATGATATTCTAACTGAACCGTACGTTAACTTGTTCTAAACGTAGCGTTTGCCATTCAAAATTCTACCCACCGCGCGCGAGCCGACCGGGTGACATTTTACACCATTTTTGTCATTTTGTTCTTGACCCGGAAGCGTGTCACAAATAGTCGTTGCTAAGTTCACTAATGTTGGTCAATAATGCTACACTCCCTGATTGGTTAATGTTGTCATAATGCAATACGTGCCTGAATGTGTGTTATAATTATCTTAATTTATGTCCGGTGAGCCTATAACATTTGTCCAATGCTTTTTTATCTTTAGGTAAGAATTTTTAACATTTTGTAGCATGAAAGCGACACGTTTTTTACAAATTTACTCCTTTCTAGGAAGCGTTTGATCGGCACGTGTAATCGGCAAATTCAGTTCTTTCCCGACCACCGATGCAACCGATTACTCCATATACGGTCAGCTTCTGTACCCCGATCGATCGCAGTACACCATTGTGACCTTCAATACTCACTTCATGTTTATTCTCAAGTAAAAGGGTGTAATGAAAAATATTGGACTATACTGGTCCCGAAAACGGGATCATCTCACTTGAGACGGCCGGAAGCCAAGGCGAATTTTGTCACATATTTTCATTAGCTCACTGCGGAAAGTTAAAGTAAAAAAAATCAAAAGTAATCATTTTATTTTTGGGTCCAAAAAAGTAAGAACAATTTTTCAAGTTTAGCAAGTCTTCTAACCCCACGCTTTTTTTTTTCTTCACACACTTTTTACTAAAAAAACCTTTTACTGGAAATAGCAACACCCCACCCTTCCATCAATTTCACGTGTCCTGAGATTTCATTTCCCTCATTTCCCCGGCCCCGCTTCTAAGCGTGCGAGCCCAGCACAGTACGTATGCGCGTGTATCTATATAAGTTGCGACATTTCGGGGAATGTAACAGACACTACTGTTTTTTAAAACCGATCTGACAGATCATGGAATCAGAATCAAAATTAAGTCCGAAATCTGCAAGAATTTGTGGTGAAAAAATTAACGTTTTTATGGGAAAAAAAAATGTGAAATAATTAAAGTCTGGCAAATAATTAAATATTTTTACTCGGTGACGATTTCGAACGGGGGCGGTAAACAGGAAACTAAGAATATATTGTGAATGTGGCCTACACAGAATAATTGGCTCAAACGGGCACCAAGCACTAACCAACTTATCAATTCGCATGCCCCAGTGAAAACAAAACCGGAACTGGTCTTCTATTATGATTTTATTGAGAATCGATGACTGACGGTTGTTGAAAAATAGTAAAATATTTCTTGCTTATAGATCTCTTATTGGCTCAGTTACTGATCTAATGTGATACGAGTAATAATCAAAGTAGACCATCTATATATCTGAGTGCTTTTCTTAACATGTCTCAATTGTGGTTAATTTTTTTTGGCATCATATAACCCTAATAACCAATCATAAGTGACAGTAGTCCCATTCACTAACCACATGATCAATCTGTCTGATTGGCTATCACAGGACCAACATTATATAGCCCTCTAGTACCATCAAATTAGTGCTTCAATATTTCTTGTAAACCATACCACTACCCTTACAAAAGTTAGTGTCTCTTATTTGCTCATCTCATATATCACTCAAAGTAACCTATCCAAATCATGCTTCTATATCTCTGTGTAACCCATACCAACATTCTTTTAGAGTGGTCTCTGATTTGCACATTCCGTAAGATATTTTTCCAATTAACCAATCAAAATAGTGCTTGGATGCCAATAGATAGGCAGGGTCTGCCCGGATTTAGCCATTGCCCTTAAAACTTTCATTTTTTGTTGAAGCACACCAATGCCAATGCAAATGTTGATCCGTTTTTGGTACCAGTTCAGGAGCCAGCATTCACTCACCCAAAAACCTTGCATTCTCTTCGCCACATTTACAGGTTGACGGCACTGCAGCGAAATGGCGAGGAAACCTAAGGCGCATTCAGAAGATGAGGATTCGCCGACGTCGGGACCCACTGACAAGATCTGCATGAGGAACAACAACCACAAAAAAGTAATTTCACAAATTGATCTGATTTTAAAGCCTGTATGTGTAAGGCCTTAGGAAGATTGCTTAAAGTTTGCAATGTTCATAACCCTCCTTTGTAGCCTCAAGGAAGGTTTTATTACATTGGATATTGTAGCAAGCAAATGTATGGTATGCAAGGATTAATTCAATATTCCCAAGTGACATTTAGGTTTCTCTATTTGGAAGAGGTAATTGTTATTCAATCATAAACCTTTTTTAGTGAGGGGTAAAGCGAAATACTTATGATTTGAGGAAAATTTAGTTACGTCCCATTGGCAAACACATCTACATATCAAAAACTAAATGTGGGAGAAAGGAGGATCTTTGCACCATGCCAGAAATGTGGTGCAGGCCATCGGATGGGGTGTTCTAACTTGACTATTTATTGCTGTCTTGAATGACCACGTTGTTTACTTAAGTTTTACAAAAAATATAGGTTATTGCCCTCAATTTAGACTACAGACATTACTATGTTAGGGTTATGTAAGCAAAACCTTATCTGATTGTTATCTCAATTAAAACAATGTAAAGTCCGTCTATGACCCCAGACATCGTACCTTGTTTCCAACAGGCTTTCAAGGTTCAGTATAATAAAAATAACAAATACCGAAAGAAACAATAAAGACAAGAATCTTGTGCGCAGCCTTGGTTTGAGGTTCATAACTTTTACATTATCCAAGTTTACTTGTGTTACTACTCCACATAAACCTGTTCTTTGAATCAATTAATGTTAAGCTGTGGTCCCATGTAGAAAGGAGTGAAGTGGTGGTACACTAGTATGAATAATGGGCTATCCCAGTAAGTTTCAAACACCCTCTGGAAGGCACAACTGTAATTGAGTGTAGCCATGGTCAGGTCCCCGATCAGTGGCATGGGTGTCCAATGCCCGGCATATGACAATCCTGCCTGAGCATGACATGACAATCAGAATTCATGGTGGTTCTAGATGAATTGGAATACTCCCATATTGGGAGCACAGGAGTGTATGGATGTATCTGGAATAACTCAAAGTAACTACTGAAAGGAATAGTTGCTCTTTGGCTAACAAGCCTAATAGAGTGAGGTTAATTAAAAGAAAAGGGTCTCAAAAGAATGGGTTCAAGGGTCCCAATATGGTCGGGAAGTCTGATTGATATCAAACCTTGATGGTCATGAACCAAATTTAAAATAGTTATATGAAATCATACAAGGAAACCCAAAAAAAGAATCAAACTGGGTACCTTAAGCAGCAAAGACAACCATATTTAGCAACTGAACCATCTGTTTTCTCTAACTTTCAGGTGGAACTCCAAGCAGATCTCAGAAAGGCTACAGTTCTGCCAGACCAATGCAGAGCCAGCTGGAAGGGTCTAGGGTCGAAGAGAAGGATGTCACTCAGTTTACCGTCGAGGAAAGATGAAGAAAGGTGGCAAGGAGGTGTCCACAACAACCACACAGGGACCCATCCCAAGAAGTGGCAGCTTTAGGAGAAAAGACAGAGGAGGATCTTTTAGAAGTTAGTGCTTCAGATTAGATTAATTTACAAGTTAGAAGTAACATCACCAAAGGTTGACTCTTTAATATTGCTCTGATTTCTTCAAAAATGGGCTCAACTTGTTCATCTTTCCTCACACTGCAAAAAAACATTTTGCACTGTCTAACATATTTTTAAAATTTGGAGATCAATAGAGGTCAATGGCATTGACCTTGTATGTCATTTATTTTGATAAACAAATACAAAAGAGAGTACCAACTGCTTTAGTTGCAATCCCTGTGGAAAGGTTAACAATTTGAAACTATTTTTAAAGAAATTGGTGCAATCAATTTGGTGATGACCTTTGACATTTTACTAATTTGGTCTTATACCTCTGTAACCATATGTTGTAGGTAGTACAAACTAACCTTTTTGTAATCCTTTTAACAAGACAAACACTTTGGTTACCTTTTTACAGCAATCCAAGCATTTTTCATTTTGACCCCTGTATTATGAATTTACCCACCTCCTTGATTCTGCCCACACTTTCACGAGGGGCACCCCCGCTAAATTTGTTCATTAACCTTCATAGAAGACAAATCCACTGAGAAATGATGCTCTGCTCTCCACGGTCACGGAATTGCTCCAAATGATCCAACTAACATTGTTTAGAAACAGACTGTGCAAATATTTGCAGATGAGAATCTAGATTTTGCAGTGGATAAATATCATGCATATGTTTGGAAATTTCCCAGACTGATGATTGTTTTGTTTTGCTTATTTTTTTGTCCTGATGATATAATCTGTATGTAGTTAAAATTGGTTATGGTATTCAAAAATTGGTCATTTGCTAAAATCCTACTTGGTGATTATTCCTGTTTAATTGCAAGTATTCTTTTTTTTACAGAACGTGTAAATTTAAAAGAAGACAAGAAAGAGGAAGAAGATAAGAGTACAAGTAGCAAGAGTGAAGAATCATCAGGTAGGCAGTGATCACTAATGGCTATGATGTTGGATCTAGGCAGTTTCATTAGGGGGGAGGTAAAATACCTATGGGAGGCTTTTACAATTAGATATAACTTTGCCAGAAATTTCCAGATTTCCGGATTTTTTGCCTTAAATAAAAAAAATTCCGGAAATGTAAAATTAAAATAAAAATATTGTTTTTTCAATTTCTGAGATCAAGGTTTTAATGATAAAGGTAAAACTGCATCAAAAATGAAAGTTTTAAGTACCAATTTATTTTAGAAAAGGGGTCTTGTACCCTAAAATCGTAGAAGAAAATATGTTCCCTGGAGCATCACCGGATACTACGCTAAAATTTTGCCTTTCCATCGGTTCAAATTTGGGATTTTCAGGAAATTTGGACTACTCCTCTGTTACATCTCCGTACAATTATATGAAATGCCAGTAAAAACTGAGAACCATTTTTCCCCAAGATCACTCTAAATCATTTCTGTCCAGCAAACCTCAGTATCAGAATCAAAATACTGAGATGAGATGATAGCCAAATTGTCCACATAAGAACTGTATGAAAACTAGTAAGCAAACCAATCTGTCGTACCATGCCCGTCACTGACATACTACTCATTCACTGAGACTCACAGCTGTGAAATTAACCCTTTCAATGCTGGTAGTTTCTGTATAGGTTATAACATTGCAAGTCAGTGTTTTTTTGAGGTGGTTTTAAGATGGCTTCCCAAATGACACATGTTCATTTGGGAAGCCATTTTAATATACATCTTTTTCTTCCTCTCCTCTCTTTTAATTAAAAGTTAGATGGCTTCACAACTTCTAAAAAATGCTGACCCAAAACTAGGCTTGTTTGGACTCATTTTGCATGCTGATTATGAATATGGTCTTGAAAATGTAGAATTATGATATTTTGATATCCAAGCAGTTGTTGGCTGTAGGGTACAAATGGTTAATTAAGATGGCCAACTGATTTTACCCTGTAAAATAACATTGCTAGTTACTAAATCCTTTAGTAAAACCCTCAGGCTTTCCCAATAGTCATTTAGATTTGGGCTGGTAAATCATGATAACAAGCAGCTGGGGAGAATAGTATTTAAAGGCAATATCAGTGATTTGCTAAAACAGAAAGCCAAAAAAAATCATCAGAAATCAGATTTTTCATGTCTGAAACATGTATAGGTGTCCTAACATACCCTACAAGTGATACAACCAAAAGCAGCCTAATAAGGACAAAATCAGACATTTTAGTCATTACTGTCCTTACGGACACTTACTACAACACGTAAAGAGGATGACCCGATTTTAGGTTTATAAATTTTTCATCTTGAAAGAATGGCCTTCACCCCAAAACCCCATCTGTAAAGTTTTGCGCCGATATTTCAACCCATTTTGAAGTGATAGCTAAGAATGTGATTTTGTAATCCCCATAGAGTAATGTGTAAAATTAATATTGGTCTATCAAAATGGGGCATATTTTCATTCATAACATCCAAACCAAACACGGACCATGGACCTTTGATTGAATGGAGAGTCATATCTTTCAATGCTGCCGTTTTCTTCCTTTTCTATCAGTTTTTTCAGTTGGAAAAATAACTTGGGAGAATTCTACAGACTTACCCTACACCTTTAAGCTTTTCCTGCAAATTTTAAAATATTTTGGCTCTTTCGGGTGGATCACTGATAGTGCCTTTAACACTGAATGCTTACCCCATGTTATAAATATAGAGTTCCTTTGTACAAAGCTCATTTTATATTCACATCTTCCTCTCCTCTCTCTTCTTTTAGTTAAGCTAGATGGCTTCACAACAACTACCACAGACACCAGCACTACCGATACATCAGAATCCGAGCCAGAGTTCAAGGTCATCCAGAAGAAGGTCGCCATCATGAAACCGGACGATGACAAGTTCTCAGAATTCTTCAGCAGCAACAGTACTTCTAGCGTGTCGCAACTAGTAAAGCACACGGTACTAGGAGAAGACGTCGACTTCAACGGTGGCCGAATTTGAGATGTCTGTGTCAGACTTTGATGCAATTACGGAAATCAACAAAGCCACTGTGATTGACTGGTTTAGCTGGACATTTTACAAACTGTCGCATCCTTAAGAAGCAACCTGGACGTTTCGTGATTTTGATAAAAATTAGGCTGTTCCAGTACGGGGTGTGTATTGTTCACATGGAGTGACCCAAGTGCTATTCTATTGAGTCCCTACTCCCCTGTGGAAGGCCCACAATCATAGTCTCCCACAGAGCGATGTGGTATCTTTCAAATGGAGTGTCCCAATGGCTATTCTATTTGAAATCCACAATCCCCTGTAGAACACTTATCTAAATCTGACACGGGTTTAATTGGGATTAGCCCTTGTAACTCTTATACATATGGTGTCCTGTCACGCAAGGATGCATGTGTCAGCCGTGACATGTGCCTGGCCTGGTTTTTCTTTTCTCTGTAGCTGCACAACGAATATCAAAACAGGTGGTGTTCGCATAGATAGACATTTTGTGATATTGTAAGTGTTATTGCAATATCATGCAACCATAAATAATAATACATGAAGTACCCCAACTTTTCAATTTCAATGACTACCATACAGAGTAGCTGAACAATAGATTCTAGGAATGAATGCATTCCCATAAAACTAAGACCTATGTAAATCCTCTCACAATGTAGAATTTGTGGAAGGATTAAGAAATTATTTTTGGGGCTGGCTCTTTAAGGTAGGTGATTCATTTGTTGGTCAGTTTTTCAAATTATGCAATTAATTCAATATATATATTATTGACACGTCAACTGTAGATTGGCTAAAGGGATTTCAACGAATCAAACTGTTCATTCTTTGAGCACAAATTAATGTCAACCTTTGGATTTGGTTAAGTGCCATGTAATAACCTTGTCCTATTTCTCGTTAAATTGTTAAAGTGGCTACTAAGTGATTATACATTGTCCTAAAGTGGACACAGACCATGTGTGACGCGATTAATATTAGAGAGAACCAAATGACTCCATCCGGAGTATACTTTAATTTTGCTTTTTCTTCCTCAAACACAAGGTTACAAGCCCTCTCTTGGCACACCGGCGTCTCTAGACCACAGCGCGATTGTGCGTCCATCCTCACCAAATCCCATGAAAGCAACATTAAGTCCCACCAGGCCGTCCTGGGTTCGTACAACAGAAATGAAAATGAAAGGACTGAATTAAACCACAACGGATGCCAAGAAGGATACAAGAACCAATGGTAAGTTGATTTTTAAATACAGATTGATCACTTCTCCAAAGCCCTTGATTTTTATAGGTTATCTCAAGATGTATGGGGGCACCTTAAAGAGACACTAGCACATTTGAAAATTGGTATACCCTCAAGATTTTCAAATTGATATTTTTCCATGGTTGTAAAGCTTTTTTATATACATTAGCACTCACCTGAAATGATAAACCCCAATCACAACCCTTATGGGTAAATGGAATTGACTTTATAAAACATGAACTCTGGAGTTAATAATTAAGCCCGCTGGATAAATCTCTCAACTCCCATCATGCTTCGTTATAAATGCATACGGAATACAGGTCAATCAGCAAACACATTACGCGAACACCGCTCACCTGGCATTTATTATTATAATTCAACTCCATCCCTTTTTAATACAGTAATTTTTTATCGTTCGGATTTTTTAGGCGTGGAGTATACTTATATTTTTTTGTGAAATGTGGCCAGTGGCCGCTTAAATTAGTGAGGTCTTGCATTCCTTGTTTAATAATTTCTACTATTACAATCGATCTACTATTTCTTCACTTTTTGTAACTCCTGTTCATTTCGTAGGAGCAAAAAAGATGCCTGAGCAACGCAGCCAAGAGAGGTCTTGCCAGCAAAGAGGATCTTCACATGGTATGCATAAACATGGTGAAACCCAAGATGTGAGACCAATGAAGAGCTTGGCAAACTTACTACCATATAAGGACATTATGTTAATACAAATTAAAAGGTAAGGTGGCAAAGGTCAAGAAGTCAACCATTTTGAGTGTATCTTTGGCGTCAGGAAAGGCATCTGGTCAAATATTCTCTAAGCTCCAATAAATGCCTCACACAGCAATATTGCTGTGAATGGAAGTGAATCCAGCCACCCCCGCTTTAAAACTTTGGTTTTACTACTACTACTTGATGTGGGATAGACCGTGGTGAGAGCCCTCGTGCTAAGGGCATAACATTTGTCTCGCCCTTGTCATTTCATCGTTAGTGTTAATTGATTAATAAAGCAGAAAAGTGTCGGATATATAGCTCATCAGAGTGTCACATCCTATAATTAAAAATATCCTAAATTTTCCATCAAACAGCAGTACGATTTTGTGAATAATTAGGCAACAAGCAACCTAAGATGAAAACATTACATGGTTACAGAACCCACAGCATGATATATAATAAAATTAATGACCTGCTTGCCGTAGGCAATCTTTCTCTTTTTGGGTATTTGGATATGCAAATAAGCCAATTTAAACCAAAAATGCATTTATAGATAGGACAAATGTTTACCCTTTATATGTACTAGCATGCAAATTGGTGTTCGTGAGGTCCCTCCATTTATCTGTATGATTAACAATAACATGTGATCACATTGTTGCGTGTTCTCTGTAAGGGCCGTCGATTCGTACAGGTTCGGTTGGTGCACCCAGAGCGAGGTGTCGCTAAATAGCGGTGAGCATTGTTTGTGCTGTTTCACCCCTGGCAAAAAAAAAAAATCAACTCTTCTTGTGGTTGGAGAAATGCAAATTTGATTGAGAAATCAAGGTAAGAAGTACTATTGAAATTTAAAAGTAAACATTTTTTTTATCTTTGGAATATTTGGAAATAAAAGCCTGTGAAATTAAGAGTAAACTACCACAAATATCATTCATTAATCAAGAATAAAATATTGGTTTGATATTTCTTGTGTCCAGGACAGCATCTGAGAGATTGAGAGGGTGGAGTAGGCTGGGTGGCCTGAGAGGAATTGCTTGTAACATATAAAGACAGTGAATCAGATGAAATTGGAAAGAAATCAAATACTTTTTTTTTGGGGGGGTCAAATATTTTTTTGGGGGATGTCAAACAATATTTTTTTGGGGGGGATGTCAAATATTTTTGGAGTACAACAGATGTGATTCCCCTGACTAATAACATGCCGGGCTGCAAATACAAGGCTTTACTAATTGTTTTCTCTTGCTTGTAAACCTGCAAACCAGGCTTTTGTAAACCTTCACTTAGGATGCATATGACAATTTTTCTTTTCTTTTTTCTTTTGTTTTGGATAATATTGTATGGCATATGACATAAGATGATGACTATACCCTCCATTTCTTTCCTCCAATGCCTTTCTCACAATAAGCGCCTCCCTGACTGGGATAGATTTTCCTGATTGAATGCGTTTCCACTTTGAATGATAACAAAGGTGATTTTTCCCATACCACTCGCCACAGGGCACCACACACAAACACCACAAGATCCATCGGAAATAGAAACGATGCATTCCAGACCCCTGGAAATCACTGGGAAAATTAACACTTTGGTAAAGACGGAATTTATACTTGAAGTCAAAATGTCACTATTTTTGAATAAAAGTAATTTAGTGCTAATTATTTAACCTGATTTCAGTGTTATTTTAAGTCAATTTTTAAAATCTTGAAATTGAGAAACAAAATTTCATTGGGAACTCTAGAAATAGCAACCCTGCTGAAAATGTAACCTGGAACTGGAACGACCTGGTTCAGGATAAGATTATCCCAAATTTGTGCAGAATGTTTGAATAGATGCCCCAATAATACTTTCTTTCATTCCCACAGGCTTCTGACATAGCTAAACACATTCAAACCAAGCGGGACTTGGGATGCAAAGCTTCAGACATCATCAGCGTTGAGGAGCCCAAGGTGGAATCAGGCATGAAACCCTCAAGAAACTGGAAGAAATTCATGAAGGTGCTAGAAGTAGAGGAAGATTATACAGGTACTCTAATTTCAACCTTTATAAATGTTTGCTTTTCTTTTGTATAATGTGATTTTGTAGACTCTGGATGAATTGTAGGCCAATGACTGTGAATTTTTATGGGCCGCCAGCTATAGCTGGAGGGGCCATTTTGATTTTTGTTGTCACACAGTCCAGATGTATGGATTGATATTTCTTGTCAACCAAAAAGGTAAACTTTCTCTCTGTGACTGGAACACAAAGGACGATTTTTTATTACTAGTGAACTTGGTTTATGAGAATGGTGGACAATATTAAGCTTGTCATCATTTAATGTTCATATTAAGTACTGTATTTGCATATTTGTTTTTATTAGCCCGTAACAAAAAGCGGCTCATGGTGTATATTCACCGAATACACGCAAGCTGAGAATGGCAAAATTCTAGGTTATGTAATTAAATTAGAGCTGGTGCTGCATAGGTGCTGCACAGTTGCACCTCTGTAGATTAAGATTTTGATCTACCTTCCAGTAACTAATAAAATGACAAATTTACTGAGTTCCCAGATGTTATTAAAAAATTGCTTTTCTACCACAACTGGTAAACTGAAAAATCTGGGAATCTAAAAATCATGTCGTACGCTACCTGGTGTTATGGCTGAGCCTTCCCTTCCAAGAGAGTCTACTTTTAAGAACATATTTTTCTCTTGGCAGATGTTGGTGGCCCTGATGAGGACGAGATGCATGAGATCTACATCACTGATACCAACATGGTCTACAAGATGGAGGGCGATTCTCTTATGCCATATGATGACTACTGGGGAGCGCCACCTAAGTATGAGATGCTCAACCCAAAAGATGTAAGTGCAAGATGACTTAGGAAGTGATAGGTGTGGGCATATTTGAGGTCATATGTTTGAGAGTGCCCAAATCAAATTATGCAAGATATTTGATCCCATTTACTCTTAATTATGGCGCAATATTCAGTTATGACTTTTCAGAGTCAAAATTGAATAGTCATTTTAATTCAAGTACACCCTGTTAAAAATGGAATTGCAACTTTTGTCTATTGTAAATGTGATCTTAAATGTGTCCTCTGTGTAAGAATATACCTGCTTAGCTCCTGACTCATCTCTTTAATCTCCATCCAAATCCCAAACTTAGAGGCTTATCTTACTTCTTAGCACCAGCATGACCTAGACCTTAATCCTATCCTTGAAATGCTAAATTTAATTCCCAGGAATAATAATATGTTTTAAATTCTATGATGTCATGGTGGGCTCTTTGCATAATTCTATTGTATGTGATTCATAAGAAGAAAATAAGTTGTCAATTCAGAACTCACATCACAGGCGTTTATCTTCAGCACTCCAAAATCTGTGCAAGGTAGTGAGAATAGCTGTTAAGGATATAGCTTTGAAAAGCAAAAAAAATCCAGAGAAAAAATTATAATCAAACATGAAAATGGGAATCAATACCTTTTCACTTTTGTATCCACTTTTGCAGATCATAGTCTTCGATTTTGGAAGTGAGCTTTACATCTGGAATGGCAAACAAAGTGGTAAAGAACAACGGAAGATGGGGGTTAAACTAGCTCAGGTCATCTGGGAGAGGGGGTATGACTACACGGAATACGATGTCAACCCTGTGTGTCCTGGTAATAAGTGCCCCAAATCTATGAAGGCAGAGGAGAGGCCAGATTGGGCTTTGTTTTGCAAGGTGAGTTGAAGCATTATCTCATGCAAATTTACTATTCTGCGTGGTAAGTTTTGATGAAGATAACTTATTGTTGAATTTGAATAAGCTAGAGTAAGTAGTGAGTGTTTGCAGGTTTTAAAGTTGTTGTTCAAGTTTCAATATCAGTCTTAAATTCAGGGTATAGAAGTTTTGAATTCAGGGCAGGGACATACGCAGGATTTATTTTGGGGGGTTGCCGGGGACTTCGAAACAAGTGGGACCTTTTTGGGTAAAAGTGTACCTACCCCCCCCCCTAAAATGGTCCTTTTTTACTTATTGAACATTTCATCACCAAAAAGTGGACTTTCTTGTCAAAATGGCTCTTAATTTTGGACCTTTTTATCCAAAAATTCAGCAAAAAGTGGACATTTTGCCCCTTTTGCAGAATTTGGAGGGGTTTTGAAGATCAGTAGTTTGGTTCTAGCATCTCATGGAGCTCAGTGTGAGATTTTACATTGTCAAGGCGTAAGTCACAAATTGATAAACTTTGAAGTTAACCAGTGTACTCTGTTCAGACATTAATCCCTTACTGCTCATGTCTTGCTGGCATGCTCAGTCCTAGCAGGAACATGACAAAAATGGTTGCTGTGTAACTTGTACATTGCTCTTGGCACAGCTTTCTAAAAGTGTCATTTATTGTTATGATAAATCAGAATAAAACAAAAAATATCAACAGCAACACAGTTTTGACAACTGATTTGGATTATTTATTCCACTGGCTACATCCTGTGTAAATTTAATTTCATTGCAGGCAAATATTATTTTTCTTAAAAATCTAGTTTTACCCATTTTTCTATGGGAATGGACATATAGAAGGCACTCTAATATACAAGTCATGACCTTTTGAGGCCTATATGGCAAGATTCCCATAATGGATTTTTAAATTTTTTGCAGAGGTAATAGCTCTTGCATGTCCCTACGTATATCAGTTGTCAAAACTGTGTTGTTACTGCTTAAAATTGTTCTAAAAATAAGAGATAATTTGCATGGGGTCAAACAGTTGTGTGGGCATTACACAAAACCCTGAAATATTAGATAGCAGCAAGTATCACATATCACCTAATAATGGACCAATCTGTACCTATCACCAGGCAAATCAACACATGGAGACTATTCTTTTCTCAAGCAAGTTTATCGACTGGCCCGATGAGACGAGACTCATTAAGACAAAGAGGACACAGGACGGACAAGACAAAGATTCAAAGGTGAGTAGTAGATAGAGGTGTTAATGAGATGAGTAGATTCTGACTGAAATCCATTATGATAAAAAAAATTGCATTTTGTTCTCATAGTAAACAGGCTGTATACCCCATATCACAAGTCATTGTTTTTGTGTAGAGAATTTGTCAATATTTTTTTAAATGTGCGGGTCGGTTACGCTTTTGAGGAATCTGTAACTACAGTGGGATTAAAAATTACTTGGACAGGAGGTACGCACACCTCTTGTAAGCGCAACAAGCTACGCGGAGTTTTGGCGCATTCTTCGACCAATTACGTGTCCCGAAACGAGGTGCGATGTTTCCCCTTGGCTCACACAGTCCATGCGCGCTTGTTTTTGATTCTGTCCAACAATATTAATCCGACTGGTAGTATAATCAATTCTGTGGGCTGCCATGTATTAGATTAATTATTTAAGACCCTATCAGTGATTTGCTAAATCAGCAAATCGAAAAAATCAATCAAACTCAGATTTTTGTGCATGTAGTACGTAGTACATGTATCCCTAAATACCCTGCAATGATAAGACCAGAAGCCACCTAATACGGCAGAATCAGAGATTATTTAGTCAATTACTTCCAACGGACACTTCTAACAACACGTACTTGAATGGATAATCGTATCTTGGAACAATGCCGTTTTCTTCCTTTTCTGTCAATTCTATCTAACAGCTGTAAAAGGGAACTTATGAGGATTCCACAGACTATTCCTTCACTTTGAAGCTAATTCCTGCAAATTTCAAAATATTTTTCAATCCACTGGTAGTGTCCTTTAAATCTTAATCTATCTTTCCTTGAGTTGGTGGCTCTTAAAATGGTACTTCAGGTGACTGTAGCCTTGCAAGAGCCACTGACCAAATACTTGGCATAATAGTGTTTGACAGGAATTTCTGACAAATTGCAGCTATTGCAATTAAAAACTTATTTCATTCAGACAACAAACTCTATTACAGTAATAAATTTTTGTATGTCTTTATTTTTTGCAATTCCATGTTGACTGGCAAAATTCATGAAAATAAATGCACTATGAAAATAATAACTCTTGTATGTTTACCATATCATGATAATATTATTATGACCTTAGTTTTATGTAATGATTACTCAGCTGTTTTTACATAGTAAATGCACTATATTTTGAGGTACCGGTACCCGGCTTAGTACAGTATTATGACCTTGGATTCCGGTAGGGTAAAGCTAATGTATCATATTTAAGGTCACATTCCATGTGAATGGGCTATAATTCCTTTGCATAATGTCTTTATGTATGATTCAGGCTGAAGCTGCTCCTGAGGTTGTGAATTCGATGCCAAACTGATGATTCAGCCGACATTGATGAGGCAGGCATCTATCTATGGAGGAAAACCAATCTTGAAGAGGGAAGGTAGCTCAGAATGGGAGGGGACAATTTCTGTTGAAATCTGTAATGTTCAAAGCATTGGTGTGTGTTTATGTTTAAAAGTTTAGGAATCATCTGTACGATTCAGTTTATTTAGGGCTCAACGCTCCCTTAACTTTCATGTTTTTGCTAAAATTTTATCAACGCTTGTGGAATGTCTAGGGTGGATGTTATTATTTTTGTAAATCCCTTGAAGGCCACATTTTTGTGGGCCGACAGCTATAGTGGCAGGACCACTCTTACAGTCCTTTGTGCGTGTGTATGTATGTGTGTTTGTGTAGTCAAAAATTGTTAAGTATTTTTTTTTTAAATTTGACCTCAATGAAAAAGTTTAACTCAATTGGAACCAAACTTCATGGCATAGGTGCACAATGGATCCCTCATCGGTTGATGAGGTCAAAGGTCTGTTGAAAGGTCAGGTCCTGTGAGGGGGTCAAGTTAAAACAATGGGGCTAAAAAATGTAAAATTGATTAAATTGAAAACGTGAAGTTCAATTGGAACCAACTTTTGTCATAGGTGCACCATGCGATCCCTCATATGTTGATGGATCAAAGGTCACGTGCCAGGGTCAAAGGAATGGGGCGGCCCACAGCTTATATTTCTTTGAATATAGCGAGCGCGAAAGCCGAGAACACAACTTAGAGTTTTTGTTCTGTTAATTTTGTGGCCAGTCTTTGAACAAAATGGAATAATTTGATGCTTGGAACAAAGGCATATATAAAAATTAAATAAAATCAGCTTCATGCATATCTGAAAAGTACATAATTGAGAGAACAAAAAAGGCAGTGAATTATATCAAAATTACCAAATTGTTGCGAAGTGAAACCTTAATTTAATGGTATGTGAAAAATGTTGTACTTGCTTTGAGAGTTGGCCTCACAGCAAGTGGTCGTCATTGGTATTTTACGTTCCAAGATTTTTCAAGGTTAGGTAGAAACTACTCTCAATTGTGAAATGTTGATAACAATGATTTCAAAGCTTCACAAAGCACCCAATTCAAAAATAGCCCCCCCCCCCTCAAAAAAAGGAAAAAAAAAAAAAAAACTTTTGAATGGTAAGACTTTTTTCAGTTCAGTTGAAAGTGTGAGGTTACTTTACAACAATTTTTCTTTTTCAATTACTTTATCATTAAATCTCATTTAATGCTTAATGAGGAAAACAGTCAATAACTATTTCATCATGTCTGAGTCTTAAGCTAAGTTTTAAGCAGTGTTGCAGTTGGCAGGGTTTTATGGAAGTTTTAAAAATATCTGGCTGTTTGGTAATTTATGAAAGTTCAATTGTTGGAATAAAGTGACTAATTTTACCCTTTTACCTGGCTCATTTCAAAATTTGACAGCTCTGTTGATTCTGTCCAACAAATTATTAATCAGACTGTAGTATAATTCAATTCTGTGTGCTGCCATGTATTAGGATTAATTATTTAATCTTAATCTATCTTTCCTTGAGTTGGTGGCTCTTAAAATGGTACTTCAGGTGACTGTAGCCTTGCAAGAGCCACTGACCAAATACTTGGCATAATAGTGTTTGACAGGAATTTCTGACAAATTGCAGCTATTGCAATTAAAAACTTATTTCATTCAGACAACAAACTCTATTACAGTAATAAATTTTTGTATGTCTTTATTTTTTGCAATTCCATGTTGACTGGCAAAATTCATGAAAATAAATGCACTATGAAAATAATAACTCTTGTATGTTTACCATATCATGATAATATTATTATGACCTTAGTTTTATGTAATGATTACTCAGCTGTTTTTACATAGTAAATGCACTATATTTTGAGGTACCGGTACCCGGCTTAGTACAGTATTATGACCTTGGATTCCGGTAGTGTAAAGCTAATGTATCATATTTAAGGTCACATTCCATGTGAATGGGCTATAATTCCTTTACATAATGCCCATTCTATGCATGATTCAGGCTGAAGCTGCTCCTGAGCTTGTTGCTTTTGATGCCAAACTGATGATTCAGCCGACACTTGAGAGGCCACATCTCATCTTGGAAGGAACCAATCTTGGAAGAGGGACAGGTAGGCACAGAATGGAGGGGACAACTTTCTGTTGAAAATCTGTACTGTTCAATGCATCGGTGTTGTGTTTATGTTTAAAAGTTTAGTGAATCATCTGTAAGATTCAGTTTATTAGGGCTCAAAGTTCCTTTCACTTTGATGTATTTTTGCTAAATTTTCTCAAGCTTGTGAATTTCTAGATGGTGGATGTTATTATTATTTTTGTAAATCCCTTGAAGGCCACATTTTTATTTTTGTGGCCAAGTTTTGAACAAAATGTGAATAATTTGATGCTTGGAACAAAGGCATATAAAAATAAATAAAATCAGTTCACTGCATATCTGAAAATTACCATAATTTTGAGAGAACAAAAAAGGCAGTGAAATTATATCAAAATTTACCAAATTGGTTGCGAAGTGAAACCTTAATTTAATTGTTATGTGAAAATATGTTGTACTTGCTTTGAGAGTTGGCCTCACAGCAAGTGGTCTGTCAGTTGGTATTTTTACTTTCAAGATTTTCAGGTAGAAACTACTCTCAATTGTGAAATTTTGATAACAATTATTTCAAAGCTTCACAAGAGCACCCAATTCAAAAATAGCCCCCCCCCCAAAAAAAAAAGAAAAGGAAAAAAAACATTTTGAATGGGTAATATTTTTTCAGTTCAGTTGAAAGTGTGAGGTTACTACAACAATTTTTCTTTTTCAATTACTTTATCATTAAATCTCATTTAATGCTTAATGAGAAAACAGTAAATAACTATTTCATCATGTCCTGAGTCTTAAAAGCTAAGTTTTAAGCAGTGTTGCTAGTTGGCATGGTTTTATGGAAGTTTTTAAAAATATCATGGCCGTTTGGTAATTTATGAAAGTTCACTTGTTGGAATAAAGTGACTAATTTTCTACCCCTTTTACCTTGCTCATTTCAAAATTTGACAGCTCTGCTTGATTCTATTGAACACATTAATTATTTCCAATGTTGATTCAATCATGAATGCTACCATAAATCTGGAATGATAAATTTTTAAAGAAGAGAAATTCCTTAATTTGATCCAGTTCGTCCACTTCCCGGTGTGCTGTGTAATAATAACAAACATTTGTGTTTCTAGTCCTCTAGATGTTTACTAAAACATCATTATGAAAATCCCCAAGTTAAATTAATAAGATATTGTTGCCAGTTGTTTATCAATGTTTTATCCTATTAAGTTGTGCATTACATAGAAATATGAAACCATACACTTTTATATTTTTGGGTTGTCTCAAAAAATTATGCAATAAAAATATAGAAGGAAATCTCAGAAAAGGGAACCATTTTGATTTTTGAATCATGGTTTGACGTGTGTATGTAGTTGCATGTTTCTATGTAGGGGCAGTTCTGAAATCCATGTTCACAAGTCAATTACCCATAATTCAGTGCACTTACACTAACACTAACAATTTCTGTGAAGTAGAGTTCTGTGAAGTAATGTTTCTCTTTTTGATCAAATTTTAATTGTAAAATTCACCAATGCTTTTGCATTTACAATAATTTTTGGAATGGTCAAGTAAATTGTAATTGGGTTCCATTCCATCAAAACAAAATTTCTTTGATGAAAAATTTTAGATTCAGCGACAACTATAGGTTAAAGGTCAAAATAAAAAGGCAACACATTTAGAATGGGATTATGGGAATTAAGTAGTAAATTAAATCATGACAACCAGAAGATTCATCACTTACATGGAGCAACCGACATTGCGGGTGATACAATCACCCTTCAGCTGGGTTGTGATGGAGTTGACTTCAATCTTCAATGTTAAGGAGAGATGACGTCACATGGAACAACTTATCTCATGCCTGGGACTGAACCATAAGAGCTCTTCCATGCAAGATGACATCACTCACAACACCATGTGACGTCATCTCTCCTTAACATCGAAGATTGAAGTCTATTCCATCACAAGCCAGCTGAAGGGTGATGGTATCACCCGCAACATCGATTGCTCACGTAAGTGATGAATCTTCTGGTTGTCATGATTTAATTCACTACTTATTTATACACCCAGATGAATGCGAGTATACACAAGATTATGGGAATTGGCTTGTTAGCTAACAGTTGCCCATTTCACATCATCATACCCTTAATCTAACCACCATGCATGTCTTTGTATTTTTTCTAACCACTTCTGAAGGCATGGCTGAAGTCCCCTCTGCCAGTAATGGCACTATAGGTAAGATAACAACCCGCTGGTAGCTCAGGATTCAATTATTCTATCAGTAATGGCTGCCTTGGGTCTAAATTAAAGATGTTGATTATTGTCAGGGCTGACATCACTACTCTTAATGTTTGCACTTCCAAATGTTTTTTTTTTTGGCTTGAATGCATAATCATTACAATCCTGCATTCTAGATGGACAAGTAAGCCCATTTGCTTTGTATGCTTCATCCGGCCTGAACTAATGAGTGACGTCATACCTTTCACGCAGTCTTAAATGTGTGAATCGCAGTAAGCCGCATCTGTAATCGCGAGCATACAAAGTCGGCGTGTGTGATACGCATGCACAATAACTGCATGAAAGCTATGACATCTCTCCTTAGTTTCAGGCCGGAAGAAGTATAGTGAATACTTCCTCTTGTTAGATAAGGATGTCATAAAGACATTTATGATGAGAAACATGTGTCTGATGTCCCTGCAGTTACATGGTTTGATGTTGAACATTTGCTTTAGATGATATTTTGCAAGCTATTCCTGATATCAGAATCTTTGAAAGAAGAAAGAAGAAACAATCTTAAATAGATGCAAGGCATGTTAAAAAGTTGGAGTAATTTAATCCTGAGCTAACGCCCTGACTACACAACAACCTTGTTTGTTGCACTTATAATCAATGGGAATTGGGTGGGGGAGAGAGAGTGAGAGAGAGAGAGCCATTGCCTCTATTTTGCATTCAACCATCACCTAGTAGGTGTGCCGCCAAGCAGCGATGTAGCTAAGTGTATGGCACCTGGGAGCAAGAATTGAAGAATGCCCCCATTCCCAAAGAAATATTGTGCACTTGCAGAAGTACCTCTAATTGGGTTATAATCAAGGCAAATTTGGATCTTAAAATGATCTGTACGATGACTTAAATGTTCATGAAGTGCACGAAATCTTTATTTCACCTTTTTGAGAGGGCAGAGAATACATCTAAGGGCACTGAATTTGTAGATTAAGCACCCCGCAAGATGATGCCCAGGGCATGTGTCCTCCCTTAGACCACCTTCTTTAGCTATGCTACTGCCTCAGAAAAGGTTGTTATGCCAAAAAGTAAGTATTATTCACAGAGGATTTGTAATTGGGTAGCATACTAAATTTGTTGCAGATTAAAACTATGGAACGTATTTTTCAAGAGGTTTTGAACTTCGCCAGGTTACATATCCATAACAGACCCATAGAAGGAATGGCTACATTAGACATTGTATTTTAAGAGTGCACTCCGTATGAGGAAGATAAAAAAAATATTTTTAAATATAGAAGAAAAAGAAATCACTGAAGTAGATATGTTTCTAATTTTTTTTAAAGGGATAAGCAGCAATTTGCTGATCCGAAACATCGTAAAATCATCAAAATTTGTATTTTGGCATTTTTGTGACTGGCATGGATGTGCTAACATAACCGGCAAGTGGTTGGCTTGAAATCTTTGTATTAAGCAGTACTTATTATCTGATTCTGTAATTTCTATGTGTGCGTGTCAAAATTCCAACTTGAGATCAAGAAAGCCTTTCCCTGTGAATAGCAGTGTAGATACCTATAAAGGTAACTACATAGCAGTGTAGATACCTATAAAGGTAACTACATAGCAGTTAAGATACATATGAAGGCAACTACATAGCAGTTTAGATACCCATAAATGTAACTACATAGCAGTTTAGATACCTATAAAGGTAACTGCATAGCAGTTTAGATACCTGTGAAGGTAACTACATAGCAGTTTAGATACCTATAAAGGCAACTACATAGCAGTTTAGATATCTATGAAGGCAACTGCATAGCAGTTTAGATACCTATGAAGGCAACTACATAGCAGTTTAGATACCTCTGAAGGCAACTACATAGTAGTTTAGATACCTATGACGGTAATTACATAGCAGTTTAAGGTAACTACATAGCAATTTATATTTTGTTTTGGGATGATCAGTTCACAACATTCTGAAGAGGGTACCCACTGCATTCTATTGTAAGGAATATTGTATTTCTGTTGCAATTGATGTGGAATTGCATAGCCAGATGTGTTGTGCAAATAACATATCATATGAAATGAACTTTTCGTTTACGTTTGTTCAGTTGTGGTACATTATTGATATTGTATGCCATAAAAAAATGTAGAAAGTATGCATAATAATTTAAAGGCACATGACAAAAATGTCACATCCTTTGAAATATAGCCTGCATGGTGTGATTTTAACTTGGAATATTCACGTCTGTGTGTACAGTTCAAATAGGCCTATTATTTGTCACAAGTTAAATAAACAGCATATATGGTTAAGTTCATTTGATATGTCAACTTTGTTAATTTGGATTCTTTCTGTTTGGATCCCATAGGCTGCAAAAGTTCCCCAAATACTCAAAGCTTGAGAACTATAGGTAATCTTTTGAGTGTGACTAGTGTGTGGTGTATTATTATATTACCTATATACTTATTGCAGTACATTTGCCTAACCAACCCCTTCTTACCATAGGAAGTTGTAACTAGGATATGGGGATATATCCTATACAGAGTATATATATAGGATGTATCCTATATACAAATTGTATATAAGATATCAGATATATCCCGTACAGAGTATATAGGATATGGAATATAATTATAATATACAAGTATACTAGGTTAGCGGAGATATATCCTATACCCAGTGTATATAATATATAACATCCTATGCAAGTATACAGAGTATGGTATTGGATTTAATTTGTTCACACTAAGATAGCACTTAATAATAAGATTTGACAGAAACAAGAATATACAATAACTTATGTTTAGAAAGAGAAAGAACTTTTAGACACTCACATTTGAAAAATAGTGCACCCTCAAGATTTTTCAAAATTGATATTTTTGCAAGGTTGTAAAGCTTTTATATACATTAGCCCCAACGACTTATATAAGCTAGACAAGCGCATTCTCCACAAATGGCGTAACCAAAATCGAGGTGCCCAAAAGTATTATAATGAGCATACGCACTTCATTATCATAGTTTTGGGCACCACCATATTTGGTTTACATATCGTCGTATTTGGAAAGTCCTTATGCATATTTATGAGACATGCGAGCATTTTACGTTCGCCACACTTAGCGAGTGAAAACAACAACAACAACAATGATGCCACATGCTATCACTCGGACTCAAATATCTCTTTTCCTAAGCAAAATGAACAGGGGTCATCGGGAGACTTTTTGTGCATTAGGATTGCAAGAATCTTTTTAGATGCATGGTTTCTTTCATCGATTGGTTTTCGCATAATTATTGCAGAAAAATCGGCCGATCAGACAATGGAACACTGGGGAATGCAACACTGATAACATAACGCGTGAGGCACCGATTTATAGGTGGTGTGCTTGTGCTAGTACCGACGCGATGCGCCAGCTGGTTTTGCGCAACAACAAGGATGGCGCGCGAGGTGTGAGAGAAATCGGTTACGCTGCTGGCCTATTCAATAACACGAGCGTTTCCCCTCTTGGTTTATATTCTAGCTCTATGATTAGCCCTCAACTATATTCATATATAGACATATTTGTTGATTAAAGTTATGGCAAACTTAAAAGTTAGCCTTCAAATTACCTAGATGTCTTTAGCCTCTTATTAATGCCCCATCTGTTTTGGGGTATGTTATTTTTATGTGTAAAATATATCTGTATTCTTCCAATGGCCTAGACAATCATTTGCGAGCAAATTGAAGAAGTGACGACAAAAATATTAGAAGTTGCCCTATTTGGTTAACCTTTTCATTTGTCAATGTTGTTTCAAGGGAAATAATGTGTCAGGTTTCTCAGTCTGTTTACACTAAAGCAGCTAATTTGAAAGAAATAGTGGATTTTGAGTTTCTCCCACATTGATGAAGATTTGAACAGTATATAGTCTGTCTCCTCACTTGCTTTGTACTAGACTGCGTGCATGTTGTTTTTCATTCTAAACATTACATAATATTAGTTAAATCAGGAGTAGAATGTAGCCGTGTTAGTAGAGTGACGTGGTATCACCAAGTGAACTTTGAATTGACTTCTTTTGCAATATTTTGGGTGAGGTTTAAATTCCATAGGTTCTTTGTGTAAATATTTTTGCTTTCTTTGAAGGGAGTTCAAATTAGACTTAGAAGATAGAATGGCATGTTGATGTTGAAGTGTGAAATATTTCAGTAAAGGTGCACTGTGTCACAGCTTCAAGGTATAAATGGTCAGCCAAATAGTTTGAAATATATTCAAATAAAGCTGGTAAAGTTTGAGATCAAAAGGTCTTGCCTTCATGTAAGCATCGCAAAATTGTTATATTCCTAACTCTAATCCTACTCCCTAACCCTTACTCTTACCCTAAACCCCAACTTTTACCCTAAACCCTTAGAGTAAACCTAACCTTTACCCTAGAACCTTACCCTAAACCCTTACCTTTACCCTAAATTCTTAACCAACCCTATTAAATCCTTATCCTAAATCTAACCTTTACCCTAAACTCTTGCCCTAAACTCAAACCTGTACACTAAACTCAAACCTGTACCCCAAACTCCACCATAAAGCCTTTCCTTTACCCTAAATCCTTACCTTAACCCTACACTTTACCCTAAACCCTATATCTTAAAGGTGCTTGTTCCGATTTTTGTCTATTGTGTTCTCTACTTGATATGGGAGCCTGACACTTGTATACGCTGACCAACAATTACTGTGGGAAACAAACTTGTGGTTTTGATGCTAGACGCGCTAATGCATAGTGCAACATCCTATTCACTACTGTGCTAATATTGATGGTTAACCATTAAAATGGCAGTTTTTTGTCAGTATCTTGGGAAAGAAATAGATTTTTAAGCTGAAATTTCAGGACAATGAGAAAAATATGGCCTTCATCTGTTAAATCATGGGGTCCCAAAGATGATCGGAACAAGCACCTTTAACCGTAGATACCATGATCATGCTTACATGAAGGTAGAGCTGAGGAAAAAAGTTTGGTAAGAGAGAGATGACTATTTTATGACAACTTGTAGTTTTGATGGATGACATTTATTTCAGTCATTATAGTTAATTAAACATCTTTCAGGGTGTGTAATAATTTGTATATCTATCACTTTGCTCTTTCAGCTCACTTTGATAAGATAGAGAGGCGAGGTAATCACATCACAACACTCTCCGTAGTAGTATGGCATATATTAGAATACGAGCACAGTATCATGCCAAATGAGTGCTTTGGCCAGTTCCATGAAGGAGATACATATGTGGTGAGGTGGCAGTACAGGGTAGAAAGTATAGGTAAGTTTCTTTGAATCACTTCTGTTCCAAACCATAGGCTTCACAGGAAAGGTTAGGAATAGGTCTTCTCTGTATAATGAGAATGATATTCTTAACCCTTTACCAAGGCAATTTCCTGAGCCTAGCATGCCAAGGACTTTAGTGGTAAAGATTGGTCGGTTTCGACAAGCAGCCAACACACTTTTATGGGCAGATCAGCCAATATCAGGTTACAGTTCCATTGAAAAACGGCCTAGAGGCAAGATATCATGTCTAGAAATCAAGGGCAGGTTCCGGCCAGAATTGCCTATATCTCGCTAGCTTTAGCAATGGTTCAGCTTCATTGTGGTAAAACAATGAAACCACAGAAGCAAATCTGGGCTAATTCTAGCCCAGGTTCCCAGGTATAGAGTTAAAATTATGATGTGTGATATAATGAGTGGGGGAATTGGAATGATAGAGATAGCGAGAGGGAAAGAGTTCCATATGTACCCCCCTTTAAAATTGTACAGGAAACAAATTATTGTTTATTTATGGCCTTACACTAATGAATACCCTAACCCTAAGGCCAAAAATAAAAAAAGAATTTGTTACATGTAGAACTTTGAAGAGGGGTACATATGGAATTCTTGCCTAGCGGGAGATTTGTTACACACATGATCACAGTATTTGTGGTAGTGGGGAAACATTGTTGTAAAAGTTGAACTCAAAGGAAGCATTTGCATGCAAACATCCAACTGCAGTCGACCGATAGTTTTGACTTTGAATCGAGAATTTTGTTTTTAACAAATATCTAGGAAAAGAAGAGGTACTTTTTACAACTTTGTTAAATGATAATATTCTTAGTACAACATAAGGAAATAATAAAAATAATATGTGTAAAACATGGATATATTTCTTTGTCTTTTTTAAGGTATGAGGGATCTTAAAGGTAACTTATCCAAGCGAGGCTTAGGCCACGGCAGGGAACGCTGTGCCTACTTCTTCTGGCAAGGAGCCCAGAGTACAATCAACGAGAAAGGGGCCTCTGCATTAATGACAGTAGAACTCGATGATGAGAGAGGCCCGCTCGATGATGAGAGAGGCCCAGAGGCAAGTCATACAGGGCAAAGAACCTGCGGCATTCCTGCACTTATTTCAGGGGAGGATGGTCATGCACATTGGTAACGAGAGAGGAGGAAACAAATCACAAAGGGGGTGAACTGTTAAAACAATATTTAAAATGTGAACTAAGGTCCTGACCAAATTTACAATCTTATTAACTGTTTTAACCAAAACTATGTAATATGTAGTCTTAAATGTAGTGGAAACATATTATATAGTGGAAGTTAAAGTGGTTAATATGCCGGCTCTGTCGCCTTCCAGGGACAGCACTTTCACTAGCATCAGAATTTAGTTGGGCAGAGAGGGGTCCCGAGTTTGACAGTCGCTGTGTGAGATATGAGCAAAAACATACTTAAAGATCCACCCATGAGAATAAAAAAAATAATTAATCAAGGTTGATTTTAATCTCCAAAATCGGGCCTTTAGCCAAATTGCTAGAGGGACTTTACAACTTTAATTACTAGACAGAAAAAAGCAACTTGAGGCAGCGCTTAAACAGTGCATATTGCACCATTCAAACACACTACACGAAACACACACGGATTGTAGTGCAAGCTTAGTCGGTTCATGGATTTCAAATGAACCATGGCGAAAAGTGCATTCGGGTTTTAATCAATATCGGTATACAATCAAATACCAAATGGAGTTCCCGAATCAATCTAGCAAGTGGTCCAACTGAGATTCGATCCGAGGACCATTTGCTCCCGAGGGCAAGCCTGCTAACCACTAGACCACGCCACTTTCTAAGTTAATGGTTCCTAGTGTAGTATAACACTATGCTTGGTCAAGATTGGACCATGGAATCACGGATTAATACATGGCAATCATGTTATATGCAAATGTGGTAAAAAAAATTGTGCCATTCTAGGCTGAATTTTGATAGCTTTGTGTGCTTTGCTAAGTAATATACAAATTTAATTAAAAAAAATTTGGGTAACATGAGAGGTAACCGTAAACAAACATTAAGACCCAACATTCTATTGTAAATGCCTAATTTACCGAAACATTTACATCTTGCAGTTTCAAGATTAGCATCAATTTTCTCGTCGGTTCCAAGGTTCCCTACAGGTTATACGTGTGAGAAAGGAGAAAATATATAGAGGAAGGTTTCTTACTAGAAGTTCACGTGTCATGACCATTACGATCAAGAACGTGCTATGTACTTACTAAATTTTTAAAGGATGTTGATGCCGGCAAAGCACGATATGCTTATGGATGGGCCAAGGCAACCCCATCAACAAGAGAAGTGGCCAAGCACTGTGCAAATCAGATATTAGGCAGTAAGTCATTATTCATTGAAAGACATCAAATATATTGATGGGACATTTTACACTATATGAATTAGCCCATTGTTTGAGTCACCATTGCAGTGACACCATTCCACATTTTCAAACTCCAACTCCCCACACTTAACATTGCCCAACAGTACCGAGGCCAGAAAGGCCACCAAGTACTGTGTGATGCAATTGCATATCAAAACCAGACACACATGTAGGCATGAAATTGCTGAGGGAAGGCCAGTGACACACCTCGGCTGTGGGTCTGATGCCCGAGCACTCCCAAGTTCAAATTGCAAACAAACTTCAGACCTTTTTCTGCACGCTTCCTTTATCCCTTAGTCCGCGACTTTGTTAATTCTAGTCCAGGTTCCCTTACAGCGGTTCCATCGTTTTTAAACGTGGGAAGGTGAACCATTGATGAAAGCTAGCGAGACAGCAATACTGACTGGAGCCTGCTCTAGGATTTTCTAGCCATTAATATTCGCCTCGCCTGGAAGGATCTTAATTTTTATAGAATGTGGTGAAAAACAATTTAAAGGGCAAGTTCGTCTAGCGGCCTCCTTAATAGGGATTAGTCCGGGACTAAAAGTTAATCAGGACTAGTTTTTTGTGAATTACATGCCTAAATGTTTAATCCGCGTCATGGCAGGAGATTCAGGAAGTGATAGCAAAATGAACAAGTTGTAAACAGGACTTAGGAGAAAGTTATCTCTGTATGCCGCTACATGTTATGAAAACCAGCCTAAAATCCCACCAGGACAATAAAAATATAGTATGATCATTAATCATATGATTTACATCAGTAATGTGAATTCGTCTACAGCAAAAACCAATGGAGCAGGTTTGGATAGCCAATGCAATGTCACGCTACAGGAAATGGAAGAAGGCAAGGAGAATCATATATTCAGACAAGCCCTCGGGGAGGATAGGTCATTGTATGACTCAGCAATAGATGGTAAGACAAGACTAATTCTCACAAGTTGTGTAATCCACCAAGTTAAAAGTTTCACTAAATTTTTTTTGAGAATTCAAGATAATAATAATAATATATTGGCTTTTATAAAGCGCCATTTCAAAAGATTGACTGCTTTTCGTCAGAGTTTTTTTTTTATTCATTTTAAACACCTTGTATGTTGTATTAGGTTTTGTTATGCAGGGGAGACATCCCCCAGTCTTTACCTCAATCAACTTTTATTGTGTCAGTCTAGCAGGGTGGCCACTGTATTCTCAGGGGTGCACCCGAGACAGTCGATCCAGATTGGGATCAGAGGGGGAAAAATTTGTAAGGTGTGTCGGTGATTTGCCAAATTTACTTTAGTTTTCCTAAATTTAGGTTGAAAATGGTAAAAATCCTCTGAAGAAGGGGGATAAAAATGGATATTTGGGTCCATATCGTCCCACTTTTTTGAGCCAGAGGGGGCAACTTGCCTCCCCCAATCCCCTCGGGCAGTACACCAGTGTATTCTGCAAAGTAGCACATAATTTTTGTCTTGCTGGAGCTTGCTTGGAGCAAGACTAAGAAATTATTTGTGTATGCATATGTCCAGTCATTTTGGTTCAAGCTTGGGCCAATTGCAGCCAGACTTGATCAGAAGGGGTGAGAGGTCGTGGGGGCCAATGAAAGGGGCATTCTTTGAAAATCTATCCTTTCGTTGTTCTGCCACAAATCAAATGCTACGATTGCCAAACTTGGTCAGTATAAGCACTGATCCAAGGCCCATACGAGGTATACTCCAATTGGGGTCAAAGGTTTTTAAGGGTGATTTCAAAGGGTATTTCATTCTGTCATCATCGCACATTCTGAAATGTAATGTGAAAAAATTTCAACATTTTCTGATCCCAATGAGGGGCAAGATATGTGGTTCTAGAACCACCATGTTCTTCTATTTACTGAAGTAAACCATTATATATCATTACTTTTGAAGTAAGGTTTAATAGTCTATACAGAAATTCTGAGAAAAAAATAAGAAGTAAACACATTCTTAAACTAAGCCCCTCTACTCATTTATGTAAGACAAAAAGAGAGATGGTAACACCCCTATCACTAATCATGGCTTAATCCACTTTCAGATCCATTAGAGTACAATTACACTCCAAGACTGTTCCATTTGAGCAGTGCCTCAGGGATGTTCCTTGCCAACGAGGTGCTCAACACGTACAGGTCCGAGGAGCATTTAGTGCCTTATCCATTCTTCCAGTCGGATATTTACAGTGTCCACCAACCAGGTAGGTTACAATTTGTGTTGGCAGTGGTCAAAAAAATGTTTAGTTTTAGGACTGGCTTCAAAACTAAAATTCTTTTTAGAATTATATAATTTGGATTCTGCAGTATAAAGCGAGTGTTTAAATGTGCGAGTTTATCCATAGTTACAGAAGTTTGTTCTTCTTCACAAAAGTTTGCATTTCCAATAGGGCTGTCTACGCTGATGTCACAGAGAAGTTATAGGCCGGCCATTTTGCGGTGGGGATTGCCATAGGTCGCCGTGTAAATTGGCGTAAAATGCGCCATATTTTTACCTGAACGATAGCTGGAGACTGTAATGGTAGCCGCTAGTTAGGAAATAACATGCACATATAAGAATGCTTATTTGTTTCACTTACATGCTAGAAACAATCCAAAGAAATGGTTATAAAGGGTGCCAAATGGCCTTGAATCGTAGTTTGTTCAGGAGTGACGCATAGACGATGAGACGTCACGTTTGTTTTCACCTCCGATGAACCAGGGCTGCGATGAACTAAGATTCGGAGTTATTAGAAAGTATGTGCAGTGTTGTGTGTCGCGAAGTGATACTGCAAAACGAGGGCCAATGATTAAAGGCTAAGCACCGGCAAGTGACCCGGATGAGTAGACAGCCCTATATATCAAACATTAGAGATTGAGGGAGTAGGCCTAAATGCATGATTCTAGCAGGATCTATGACTTGCCTGTCAGGCTTACATTTATTGATCCAAGTTTTACTGCAACAAATGTCCTTCTAATTGATTTTTCAGCACAATTTTTATTTGACAACCATTATGAGGTGTACCTATGGCAAGGCTGGTGGCCAGCAGAGGACATCGAGGCAGAAGGAAGCCAAAAGACTGGATCAGCCAGGAGGAGATGGGATATAGAAAGGCGATGTGCTATGGAAACTGTCATGGCGTACTGCAAAGGTCAGTGTTTCTAGTTGTGGTTGCGTAGGCAGTTTCTGGTTGTTAACACATTCTACCTAATTTGCCTGTTCTAGTTGACTTGAAGTGACCCTGTTTGTTTGTGATATGCATACATACCAATGGTAACAAATGTGAAACTTTATTAATTATATATTCAAAGGTTCACAAAACTTCTTTGCTTTCTCATCGACCATATCTCAATTCACTTTTATCCAAGCATTTAATTCAGCCCTAAATATCGATATATCCACATACAAATGAAAAATATGCAACAGATAAAGAACCACACATTTTTTAAATGACTGGGTGTGCCTGATTGAGCTGGATCCCCTGGGAATCAAGAGCAAAACACGAATAGATGAATAGTTCTGCATAAACATGCTCTGGCAGAGAAATGAGTGAAATGTTAAAGGTGCGTGTTCCGATCGCCTTGCCCCCCCCCCCCCCCCCCCCCTTTTTTTTTTTTTTTTTTTTCCCCCCCCCCGATTTACCTGGAAGTAGTATCGATTTTGATATCAGATGAAAAGGCCATATTTTTTTCATTGTCATCCTGAAATTTCAGCTTCCAAATCCATTTCTTTCCCACAATACAGACAAAAATATGCCATTTTAATGGTTAAGCATTAATATTAGCACAGTAGTGAATAGGGCCTTGGCATGTGCATTATCGCTTCTACTATCAAAACAGCAAGTTTGTTTCTCACGATACTTGGTGATAAGTGTATGCAAGTGCCAAGCTCTCATATCAGATAGAAAACATGGTACACATAAATCAGAACAAACACCTTTAAGCAAGTAAACACCAATTCATCAGTAAGCAAAAGGTTAGGCAGATCAAAATGAGAATAACCAAAGTGCAAAGTTAGGCAGATCAAAACATGGGTAAGATTCCAGAAGGGTCCAACAAAAAGAAAATATCGGATTGCAATGGAAATAACTCACCAGCATGAATAGTTTGATTACAAAAATAACATTTTTATTCCTGTTAACATCAACTTGCTTTGTAATAAAATAAAATTGTATTTCCATTTTTTGTTTTCATTCCACAGAAAAGAGAATACGAAATCCACCCAAAGCCTACCTTGTCCATGCTGGTCTAGAGCCACTTACCTTTGTCAATCTCTTCCCATTCTGGCATCACAGAGAAGATGTAGCAGAGCTCAATAAACAGGTAAGATATCCCTTTCACTTTTTTTTTTTTTTTTTTTTTCCCCCCCCCCGATTTACCTGGAAGTAGTATCGATTTTGATATCAGATGAAAAGGCCATATTTTTTTCATTGTCATCCTGAAATTTCAGCTTCCAAATCCATTTCTTTCCCACAATACAGACAAAAATATGCCATTTTAATGGTTAAGCATTAATATTAGCACAGTAGTGAATAGGGCCTTGGCATGTGCATTATCGCTTCTACTATCAAAACAGCAAGTTTGTTTCTCACGATACTTGGTGATAAGTGTATGCAAGTGCCAAGCTCTCATATCAGATAGAAAACATGGTACACATAAATCAGAACAAACACCTTTAAGCAAGTAAACACCAATTCATCAGTAAGCAAAAGGTTAGGTTGTTGCATTGTTTCTGTGAAAGCGCTGTGTTCTGTGTAGAGCGCTATATTAAATGCTTAATATTATTATTATTAGGCAGATCAAAATGAGAATAACCAAAGTGCAAAGTTAGGCAGATCAAAACATGGGTAAGATTCCAGAAGGGTCCAACAAAAAGAAAATATCGGATTGCAATGGAAATAACTCACCAGCATGAATAGTTTGATTACAAAAATAACATTTTTATTCCTGTTAACATCAACTTGCTTTGTAATAAAATAAAATTGTATTTCCATTTTTTGTTTTCATTCCACAGAAAAGAGAATACGAAATCCACCCAAAGCCTACCTTGTCCATGCTGGTCTAGAGCCACTTACCTTTGTCAATCTCTTCCCATTCTGGCATCACAGAGAAGATGTAGCAGAGCTCAATAAACAGGTAAGATATCCCTTTCACTTTTTTTTTTTTTTTTTTTTTCCCCCCCCCCGATTTACCTGGAAGTAGTATCGATTTTGATATCAGATGAAAAGGCCATATTTTTTTCATTGTCATCCTGAAATTTCAGCTTCCAAATCCATTTCTTTCCCACAATACAGACAAAAATATGCCATTTTAATGGTTAAGCATTAATATTAGCACAGTAGTGAATAGGGCCTTGGCATGTGCATTATCGCTTCTACTATCAAAACAGCAAGTTTGTTTCTCACGATACTTGGTGATAAGTGTATGCAAGTGCCAAGCTCTCATATCAGATAGAAAACATGGTACACATAAATCAGAACAAACACCTTTAAGCAAGTAAACACCAATTCATCAGTAAGCAAAAGGTTAGGTTGTTGCATTGTTTCTGTGAAAGCGCTGTGTTCTGTGTAGAGCGCTATATTAAATGCTTAATATTATTATTATTAGGCAGATCAAAATGAGAATAACCAAAGTGCAAAGTTAGGCAGACCAAAACATGGGTAAGATTCCAGAAGGGTCCAACAAAAAGAAAATATCGGATTGCAATGGAAATAACTCACCAGCATGAATAGTTTGATTACAAAAATAACATTTTTATTCCTGTTAACATCAACTTGCTTTGTAATAAAATAAAATTGTATTTCCATTTTTTGTTTTCATTCCACAGAAAAGAGAATACGAAATCCACCCAAAGCCTACCTTGTCCATGCTGGTCTAGAGCCACTTACCTTTGTCAATCTCTTCCCATTCTGGCATCACAGAGAAGATGTAGCAGAGCTCAATAAACAGGTAAGATATCCCTTTCACTAGGTACTGTTAACTCCCTGCTGGGCACTACTGGCCGATTCTATTCGCTTATTCTTAGGGTTGTATGATGTATTTGATGTACTTAGCCAATCAGAGACATGCTAAGAAAGCTTTAATTTACATACAAATGTATAGAAGATCTAAGTTTAACCGGGCCTCTGACTGTGACAGTCTGCCGATTCCCATAGTCAATTTCCATGTTCGTTCATCGCACTCGGTTTGGAGCTTCCGCGTTTGGGAATATTGCAGAGCTTCGACAGCACAAGGACATAACAGTGACCCCAAATGCTGTGGGCACACAGCAACCCCTGATGTCAAGTCCGATGACGTATGGACATGGCATAGCAGAGTCTCGAGCTCGTAACTTTCAATCATTCTGTGCATTGGACACAGTGAGTTTCATCAGTAACTGACTTTCAGTCAGTGTGTGTTACGTCAAGACCTTAAAAAAGCTGAAAGGTGTATACTGTTCAAATTTTAGTTAGGAAAAATAAAATGCTTTTCAATCGCAGTGCCCAGGGGTGTCATCCATTTGCCGAATCACTGCCAATTCCCTAGATTGCTTATTCCTAGGTTTACATCTAATCATATTGTCATGAAATGAGTCAATTAAAGATACTGGGGTGCTAGACTTGGTCGAAGGAGGGACTGACCTTACATCAGTTTTTTTTTGTAAACAAAATTGAGGAACAAAATCCAAATTGCACAGTCTTTGCATCAGCAAACTGCTATTCCCACACAATACACTACAATTCAGCAAAACAAAATGGTTCACTGAGGCACCCCACTGTATTTGATTTAGGGATTCAATCATGTTACCTGGTTATCAGAAAAAGAGTGCACCCATAATTCCACGCATATTTATCTTGTGAGTACATGCAACTACACACTAAAAAGGAAAAAAATGACCCTTTCTTTCATACCCAAAGATTGTTGTATGCTACATTAATATCCATGTCAGTGACTCTCTATAAAATAGTTAACATGATTTAAATTTGCAATGTTAATTTTATTGAATTTTGTATGTGCACCACAATTTCAAACAAATGCGAGCCTGGGTGGTGTGTTAACTCATTTATGATCAACATATGTTGAAGCTGTTAGACATAACTAGTGGGTGTGTGTCCAAGTGTTTATATAAATTTCTATTCTGTATGCTGGAACCATTGGCTATGTTTATCCAAACTACATTATGTTCTCAAATTTTGAGTGTGTTGCATGTTTATTCATCCCTTGACCCACATGAATTTTGCTTTGGCACTTTTTTTGTGAGAAATGAGTCCATTAATAGTGTTTCATTCTCACCAATTTGTTCCATCCATTTATTTTTTCCATCCATTTATTTGTTTCATCCATTTATTTGTTCCATCCATTTATTTGTTCCATTCATTTATTTGTTCCATTCATTTATTTATTCCATCCATTTATTTGTTCCATTTATTTGTTCCATCCATTTATTTGTTCCATACATTTATTTGTTCCATCCATTTATTTGTTCCATCCATTTATTTGTTCCATCCATTTATTTGTTCCATCCATTTATTTGTTCCATTTATTTGTTCCATCCATTTATTTGTTCCATCTATTTATTTGTTCCATTTATTTGTTCCATTTATTTGTTCCATTTATTTGTTCCATCCATTTATTTGTTCCATCCATTTATTTGTTCCATCCATTTATTTGTTCCATCCATTTATTTGTTCCATCCATTTATTTGTTCCATCCATTTATTTGTTCCATCCATTTATTTGTTCCACTCAGGAGGGCAAACAAGGCACACGAGCGGTGCTGGTGAAAGATGTTCTACAAAGGCTGACCAAGGCAAGGTTCTCATTTGAAGAGCTGCAGGAGAAACCACTACCCGATGGAGTAGATCCACTTAAACTTGAATCCTACCTCGAGGACGATGAATTTGAGGTCAGTATGGGTGATGAGTCTTATAAATAAGGGGGCATAATTTCAGTAGTCTGCTACATTTTATCTGCAGATGGATAGGAGATGCATACAAAGCATAATTAAAATATACCTTTTGCATCTCTTCTGTATCATGTGTTTTTTCAGTTAAAGAGACATGAGGACATTTCCAGAGAGAAGCGCCCTCAATTTTTTTTGAACCCAAGTTTTTTGCATATTTGGAATGCTTACCAATTTATTGGATCACACCTGAAGTGAATTAGCCGAATACACCATCTTTATGTAATAAGATAATGATTTAGTAATTTCTGTCGTGCACGACAGAAATTCAAAGCATGGTTTCCTATAAGGACGATTAGGATAGCAGGCCAGTTTTCTATTGTACTTGTTTGTCCAATAAACCTTAGAAACATTCTCAGTAAGTGGTCTAGGGGGAGGGGGAGGGGGAGGGGAGGGATGGGGAGGGATGGGGGCTGGTTAGAGGATGACTTTGGTTTGATCTAACCTTGAAAAGTAAAAACAACATTAAAATAGTAATACGGTAATCCACTCATCACACACTTGATTGAAAGAATGTATATCTTATTCATTAAAAAGAGGAATTGACTAATAACTTAAACCCAACGTAAAAACACAGGGAAAGTAACTGCAGTGAAGTGAAGTTTATTATTAGCAAAATCAGAAATGATAACTTTCTAGTCATTCAAATTATTTTCAAATAAGTGAAGTTTATTTTACTTTGCTGAACTCCCTCGGGATAGAAAAAAAATTCACCTAAAACAATATTTTTTGGTTTTTTTTAATATACAGGAGATACTAGAAATGTCAAGGAGCGAGTTTTACGAACAGCCGAAATGGAAACAAATCGACATGAAGAAACGCGCCAGTTTATTTTGATGATGGCGGCCATCTTGATCAAATTACTGGAGCAAAGATTTCATGGATAAGCCGTGAGGTACCCCAATGTGCAATCTATAACAAATAAGGTTTTGGAAAATGAAATACTGTAATAGGAATTGTTTTATTTGTTTTGCTTGAAACTATTAAATGCAATAATAGTTGGAGTCAGGTTTATGGGGCATTTGTGGTAACCAAAAATGTTTGAACCGTTTTTTTTTTTTGCAAAGTCTTAGACCAAGATGCCTTGTTTTGTATAATGTTTTCTAAAATGTGCATCAATTTTAGGTGCACGGGAGTATGGTTAGTATGTAATGAACACGCTACTTTGATGCGGCGATATCACCTCCCAGGTCAGAGTTTTTTAACTCAACTTATCTATGTGTACTATAAAAACTGACGCCATTGAAATTTGAAAATCCTGAATGCTACTTAAGGGTGAGCCAGTAAGGGTCCCTGGTTCAAATCAAGAGAAATGCATGTACACAAGATGCATGTACACTAGAAGTCACAATAAAAATAGATACATGTGTGGAACTGACCTCACATTTTGTATATTCTTGAAAAACTGTCCTTTTTTATAACTTGCAATCTTTAATTATAACAATGAAACAAGTACTGGACCCAATAACAACTCATACGTTCTTCCACGTGTACAAAATTTTAATAACAGTTGAAATGTGTAGATATATTTATTACAGTTACTATTACCCTTGAACTTAAACATTTGTATACAGATGCACGCCAGTAACATGTTTGTACCAGATCACAAAGTGACCTTGGACTTTTTTCTGACCTTTGAACTATACCCCTCTGACCTTTAACCTTGTTTGACTGTGTTGTCCATTTGGTGTAGTCTTGCAAGGTTCAAGCTGTTATGTAAATGAGATTTGAGAGATTTTACAGTGATTTATCTGTGAAATGTCTTCTGATCTACAAGGGGTCGGTGACCAAAAAAAAAACTCCATGGGGGGTTTCGAAAACCTCCCACTGAGGGCAGTGTATCAGTGAGTACTTTGGCCTTAACCTTCTGGGCACTACCTGCTTATCTATCGGTATGTAAGCACTATTTTGATTGGTTACTTGGAAGGTAATATCATGTAATGAGCAAATCAGAGATACTGTATGAATGGTTGTATGGTTTACACAGAAATATAGGAGCGCTATTTTGATTGGTAACTCAGAGGGCTGTCTTATGTTGTGTCCTGTAATGAGCCAATCAGACAGACCGTATCATTGATGATAGTGCCCAAGCGGCTAGCCATTTTGTTCAGTGGGGATAGAGTTACATCTTTTGTTTTTTTTCCTGGAGAGCTTGTGAATTTTCTGGTAATTTTGATACCAAGTCTAAAGGTCCGTTCACACTTCCACTGCACTGTGCAGTGCAGTGTGTTGCATTGCCCGAATAGCAGTCTCTGCCCAAGATACTGCAGTGCAGTACTGCAACAAAGTTAAATTCGTTTGTTTCAACTTGCACTGCAGTGGGTTGCATCAAGTTGCACTAGAAAGTGATTGATATATTGGCAATGCAGCAGCACTGCATTGCAGTGGAAGTATGAACAGACCTTTGTTTCATTTTCACCAAAAATGGGAGTTAATCCTTTGTGTCACTAACCCCTCGATATTTAATAATTTTGGTGAATTACATTTTTGTATAAATCTTAAAATTTGCATGGATCTACAAAGGTGACCGTGAGTCGGGAAGTAACGGCAGTGCAAATGAGGTCATTTGTGATTTTGAGATGTGTGCATGTGTAGTATGGCTGTCCAGTTCAAAATGTTTTATCCATTGCTTTGCGTACCAAATCTTATAACGCTTCCCACAACCGAATGCGAGTGTTGTGTATATACATGTTTTCAACGTGCAGTGTCTTAAGCTAAATAAATCGTACTACTGAGTGTATTTGCAAGGGAAAATAACACTGCCGCTGCATGGGACTGCCATAAAATAACTCAGTTGACAAAACTTGCACTTTATTTTCTATTCAAAAATGCAAGCTTATTTGTATCTTAAGTATTTATTGAGTATTGTGTGTGATGTGGCATGCTTACAACCAGGCTGCAGAATTCCTCATGGTGCACATTTCACTTTGAAGCTCATCCCCTTTTTGAATGCACTAAGTGACTTTGGTTATTTATAAACCCCTCAATAATATCTATTTAAATCTTATGCAACTTTTTTATCCATTTGAATTTAGGTGGAAATGTATGTTTATAATAAATAAATGCTAACTTCTGTATAAGGGGTGTATGAGAATGTTTGTGTTACTAAGCAAATTTGTTGCTTATGTCCATGATATACTAAGCAATCGCAAGGAGCGTAGCAATTTTTTATGACATCACTTCCGTCACTGATTGGAAAAGCGACTGCCAATATTTAAGTAGCTAGCACACCCAAGCGACTTGACGCAAGCCAGTTGACTTGAATTCAACACAATCGCTCCGACGCTCCTAGCGACATTGACGCTGGAAGCGATTGACAAAACGCTACGAGCATTTTTTCACTAGCGATTTTACAGTCGCACGGTGCGACGGCAAGTATATCATGGGCATTAGAATGCTAATTTATATTGATAAGGAGAGTAATACAGATGCAAATAAGATCAAAGCAAACAAGCACAAAGGGCATTGACCTTTTGGTAGAGCTGAAGCATGATCAACCAAGTGCCATATTTTATACATATTTAGCACAACCCTAAAGAGGGATTTTGCTATCACCAGTGGCCTAAATGCATTGAATATCCTATAGAAAGCCCCCTCCCCGGCCCAATTGCGATCAGTCCATCGGGCTTGAAACTAGAGCTCCCATACTGAGTACGTCGCACACCCAAGTAGCACTAGGCTGCATGTAATCATGGTAGGGTGTTCTACAGTTGGGTAAACTTTGGCATAGTTATATTATGCCCTTGCATCTATTATCATGTGTTTATTACTATACACATGATAAAGCATGGGTGTAGAGTAGGTGTGGAGAGTATAATATAATGTCAATGTCCACACTAGCACCTGATAGCAGTGTTAATGTGAGTCCAGAGTGAGTCAGAGTTAGAGTCCATCGGACCCAAGTTCAAGGGGCTTGAGTCCGAGTTTGAGTCCGAGTCCAGCAGGTCTGAGTCTAAGTAAAAGAATTTAGATAAAGGTATGTGACTCGATGGACAACCTCTCCCCCGTCCCACTTTACCCCAATTTTGGGCCTTGTGGACTCAAACTCTGACCGACGACTCTGGACTCGAAACTGATGAATCAGACTCGGATCTGGAGTCATGAGTCCGGACTCGCTTCAACACTGCCTGATAGGTATGAAGTAGATTGAGATGTATACACAAGATCTTATTAAAGAGAACATTTTTTCCTTGCAAGTGGTTTAGTAAAATAAACATTGCATCTGAGCAATTGATAGTAAGAAAAAGATCTTGAAACAAAATCAACACCAAAACAAAACTTAAGAAAAGAAAACCAAAACAATGCAAGGACAAAATGCTTATCTACTGCTTGAAGATACAGCAGAAATATGTGGTCTTAATCCCTGTAAAATATTGGTTCTGTAATTGTGAAATAAATGTCTTGTTCCTGAACATATTTTGCAGTTAAAAACACTGACAAATTTGCTAACAGTACATCTTTAGTAATAGGCTTGTACAGTATATTTGGCTAGTAATATAGTGTGATCTCTTTTTGGTTCAAGCTTGTTTCAACTGTAACATATAAATCGTAATCTAATTAAAGTTCAAATTGAACAATATTCTGGTTGAAATGTGTAAATATCGATTGACAAAATTGGCCTGTGCTATAATTATTGGCCATAATATCGCAAGTCCGAAATTATGACACCAGAAAAGGTTGTAAGTTTTCTTGAAGTGTACACACTACAGTAGGATACCTTGATTATTTCCGGACTTGCAAAGTTCAATACTGGAGAGGGAAAAGGGCTGTGCCCCAAAAAGGGAATTGAACAGCCAACCTCCAACTGATAGATAACCTCTGTAGCCATGCTGAGATATTCACTAATACTTCAATGCCACTATGACTGTCTTGATATTTCATGATGTAGAAAGGGGTCTTAGGGTTGGTTGAATTTTGAGTCAAGGTGCTCTCTGCACTCAAATGTCTATCCTGTTGGAAAGCAGGGATTAGGGAGGTGTAGGTGCCATGTATCTACTTCTAAGGCAAATGTGGAATTCTTTTGGTTTGATTGATTCATGAACAAAAGAATAACACATTCCAAATACAAGCACACACCTTGCGCATGCATGGCATCTAAATCTGCCAACTGTGTATCTGTATCTATTTTAAGGACAACTGGAGTGATATTCAATAATAATAATAATAATGAGATTTATATAGCGCCTTTTAAACAAGTAGGCAAAATGCTGTTGCCAATTATTATTACGCTGCCATCAGGAATCGTCACAATCATTTCGCTTCACCTAGGTCGGCAGCCGGCCAAGCGCACGATCCTATCAGCACTTAGATTGTAATATTCCCCCTAACAGCTACCCGAATATCGCTTGGGTCGACGAAGCAAGTAAGGTAAAGTGCCTTGCCCAAGGGCACAACACATTGGCCACAGCGGAGCTCGAACCCACAACCTTTTGATCATGAGTCGGCCGTCTTATCCACTGGACCACATGTGCCCTCCACTTAAAAAAAATATAGAATGATAACTTAATTATGAGTAGGATGTCCGGGTCATGGGCCATTCTTCGGGAAGTCGCACACATGACCTAACTTCATTTGCCCGCCCCCACATGACAAAACAACCAATCTAGGGAAAGTAGAAACATTACTTTTAGTTAGGTTTGGACAAATCCTAACCAAAAATGTTTCCACTTTTGCTAGATTGGTTGTTCTGTCATGGGGGGGGGCACTAAAGACTAAAGTTTGGTCACGTGTGCAGCTTCCTGAAGAATGGTCCACATATAGAAACATATTTTTGGGAAGCCAAAATTGCAGCAATTTTTTGTCAATCTTGTGACTGTTGGTTGAGTTAATGTCCAAAACTACCATGGTCCAAAGTGGACAAAATGCAAAGGCATCCTGCATTAGAGCTTGACAACTCGCCTCCAAGAACAACAGTACTTATCATTTCAATTTTGACTTCTCCGCTTATTTTCTGTAATGACCGTAAACAAATTTCTACAAATTTTGCATGTGTATGAGATGAAAACGGGAGTAAGTCGAAAGATTAATGAAGTCCCAGAAATATAAGTTATATCACTAGTGGTTTGATCCATCCCTCTTCTCACCCAAACAAAACTGAAGGAGAGGTTTATTCCCCATCTCACTTGATTTAATTCCTACATGGTCTCATTGTTTTGTTCACCGAATCCCATTTTATCCAAAATGGGAATGGAATGAGAATGAGACGTAAAAGCAATTGGAGAGGAGTTTACTCTTTTGGTTCGTTCCATTGGTGTCCCTTCACATGTCCTAAAATCGCAATACTATTCAGGAATCAATATCATGGCAAAGAGTTTGACGTGCTGCATCTAATCAATAACTATACTGTCTTCCTTTTGTTCTTACTCTTATATCGTTACATAATATTATTTAAGTATTTATAACAACAATGGTGTGTAGATTTTACTTAGTTTTTAGGTTTGTGTATAATAGGTTGTAGCGTTCCCATTTTTTTTAGTGGATACAATGTCATAATGTTTAAATATGAAAATATGCAAATAAAATGTATTATATTTAATTATCACTATTATATTATTTGTTGTAAAGATCAATATATTCAAAACAGCTCACTTCCGGGTTTTGGTTTGTGAAATATTTATGACGGTGTCTTGCATTGTGCCATCAATAAGCACTATCAGTTATTAGATATACCTCATTATGCATAGATTCTAATATTCATCACATAATGTAGTTTCAATACTTTTAGGTCAGAAAATGAAGATGTTTTGCTAAAAATACTACTTATTTAACCGGGCATAATTTCATTTTACTCTTCATACCCATGATATGTGCTTTATTGCATTAACAGAGTAAAGTGTGTGATACAAAGTAGATGCAAAGGGTATACTGTTATTAGGCCTTTCACCAGTGCAGTCACTATGAGGTACGGTATATGCTAATCTACCAAGGGCTCAGTCCAGTAACCTTGGATGGGCACATGTTAACATCAGCTGATCATGCATGTTCTGGGTATCATAAATCATACTAAAAATCCAGGGTGTGTTTGCTCAATACACTGGTGAATGAAAGCTATTGAACTGAGCCATGGGAATTGAGATTTTCTTGGCTCATAGTGAGTGGGGAGCTGTGTTGAACTTGAACACACATCACTCTGGAACTTCTAGTAGTGTTGCCATTTTTTTCCTCTGGTCTCACTATGAGCCAAGATATTCTCAATTCCCGTGGCACAGGTCAGTAATTTCCATTCACTAGTGTATTAAGAAAATATGCCCACTGGTTTTGGAGTATGATTTCTTATACCCAGAACACACAAGGTCAATCCCTGTAAATCCATTACATGTAGAGCTCACTGAATTTTGTCTTCAGTGGATGAGTGCATTGTAGCTCATAGTGTCTAAGCTCAAGAACAATTTATTTCTTAAATGTAGTATTACTTTTCCTGTTTAGATGTTCATACTAATAAAAGAATTATAAACAAATATTAACAGACTTAAGTGAGACATGGTTAAACTCTTGAGCCCAAATTATTTCTCACCAGCAAAAACCCAAGATCTGTTAAATCACTTCATAGCTTAACCATGCATCTCATGCAAGCACCCAATAACTGTATACTATAGCTTCAACCCTAATCACTGCTAAACATGTACTCAGTTGTGATACTGAAAGAGTGGATTTCATGTTACACACTGTATGGAACTTACTGAACTTTGACCTTGAATAACAGAGGTCAAGTAGATAGGTTGACCTTTCTCTACAGCAAGCATGGAAAACATGTACATGTTCCAGAATCTGTGACGTTATATGAAAGGTCAACCCATACACTTGACCTCTGAAAACAAATTTAATATTTCTGCACGTCAAATTGAAAATTATTGCAATTCCAATAAACATTTCTTTGTTTTACTTCTATAATGTGTGGTTACTACCCCGAATTTTACTCAGTATTCTATTAATTGCAATTTGTAATAATGGTTGATCATCAGGGCTTTTGCTTTGTTTATATGCATTTGAAAAATGGATTTGAATTGTACAGATTTTTTGTGAGGTGAACATTTTAAAAATGGTGGCTCTACCGAAGATGTGGCTGTATCAGTAATTGCTGTTTTATAATCTATTAATCAATTTTTCCTTTTTTTCAGTGAAATACGTATATATTTTATTTATAATGCGCTTTTACAAAAAGATCAAAGCACAAGGTTTAGTGGTTTCTTATTTTACTTTTCAGTTGAAAAGTTTGATAACCAGTGACTGAATTGAGAAGGCTAAGGCTACACAAACAAAATTTTCAAGAAAACACCAGAAAATGAAATGGTGCATAGTATTTGGAGCAATTTATATTTACTTTTATTGCTTTTTTTTTTTTTTTTTTTTTTTTTTTTTTTAAGATTTTTTAGTTTTTTAAACCTTTTTTAAAAAAAATCATTGACCTTGTGAGGTCATAGGGGTGCACCCCCTGGATTTGGGGCATGCCGTAGTTTTTTGCACAATTTAGAAACTCTAAATTGTGTAGATTCTGCAAACTGCGTTGCCCAACCCTACCACAAGTACAAAACAGAGAGAGAAAACCATTAATGTTGTAGCTTTATCAGAACTTTATAAAAAAAACAGTCATGATGTACGGCTTGCAACTCTGTACTGAACTATAATACTATGTACTTTATGAAATCTGTTGAAGTACACCACTGTTTTGATTATTGGAGATTATAGTTTTCTGAGCTTGTATATTATTATATGGGGGAAATTTTGAAGCTTGTGAATAATATATATATCAAAAAGCAAAATGTTATATTTGTGAAAGCATTTGTTGATTTTTCAGTGTTTTATACTCCTAGAGACCTGTATTTGTTATGTTTATTATCAAAAAATTATCTCATATGCACTGTCTATTGTTTGAAATGATTATAGTGATTATGATAATTGATATGTCTTTGTAATAAAAACTGCACTGTTATATTAGTAAAAATATCTTTGCAGAATGTTTTTTTAAGTCTCATTTGATTTCTGGTCCAAATTATAATTAATGCCATTAATTTTCATTTTTGAAAAGACTACAAATAACCTTTTTCTTCTCATGGAGTTTGGAATAGGGGGCTATAAAATGAACAATGTCCGTTTCTTCTTCAGTCTGTGATAAAAATGTTCACCCTGGAACATTTGGCCATATTTTTTGTGTCGTCTGCAAGAATTGCAGAAGGCACATAGGGATTACTCTGGTTGTATGTCTGTGTGTGTCTGTGGTCAAAATGTTAACCCTTACTAAATTGCATGGTGTAAGGCTACAATGATGTAACTTGGTGGAAAGGAGGGGGGTCGGGGGTGACATGTTGGTGACCTCGGTGACCTCATGTGACCTTTGGCCCCATTCACAAACCACAACAGCAGATGACACTCACGGTTCAGGGACCGCGATGTATTTTTTAACCCACGAATACTTGGTTCGTGGGTCTTTAGTAGTGGGGTTTTTGAAGCCAATGGTTTTGCTATCTGCGTGTTTATTTTATATCATATTGTCTTGAAATTTCGCATATGTGTTTGGATGACGTGGGGCAATAAAACTATGTTTTTGTTTGGCAATAATAAGGTTGTGAAAGCCAAGTTTAGGGTCTAAACAAACAAATTGGTTTGTGACGTGTCATACAGCTTCATTTGGATGTGTGTATTGTAAATGGGTATGAAAGCAGTTGAGAATAGCAAAGTCAATCAAAGTAAGCCTCTGGTAAGCCTTCCCCTTATCACTTGTCCTAGCTGCTATGTTGTATAAAGCTAGCCTTGATGCATTTGCAGCCTAATGTTATACCTTAGTTGTGTCAATCAATGTGCTTGCAATTGTGTTTATTTACACTAGCAAGGGTCACAGACTTAGCAAGGACACATTCCATGTCTGTTGGTATTTCCAGGCTCAGCCCCTCTGGTCAGATGTGCATTTTGCAATATGCTAGTACATAGTTTTACAATGGACTATAATGTAACATTTCTGCACATGAGTAATTTTGAGAAATGGTTTATATTTCCTCAGAATGTAAATTTGTGTTTTTTCCATGATAAGCCCAGTGCATGCACCCAATCAAATTTGACACTAAGTGACTGCTCAATTATTCTGGTCAGTCAGATAGTATGATATCCTCTACCCCAGTGAAAATCCAAATATTTCTTTCTCAATTTAAAATAACTGTCGTTTCCCTGATCCACTAACCTTTCCTGTGTGTGTGGGGGGGGGTGTGTATGCATGTGTGCATCTGTGTATGTGTGTCTGTCTGTATGCCTGTTTGTGCCCGTCTCTCTGGCCGTCATGTTTGTAGGTGTGTGTCTACATGTATGTGTGTTGTAAACAAATGTCAAAAATAAGTATTAACAATTGAACAATGTTTGCTCAAAGCAAGACCAAGAAACCAATTTGGGAAAGAATTTAGTATTCTGCTACAGGCTACGAATTCGGCAACGTTAACGGAATAAACCGCATGTTAAAGGTGCCGAATTTTAAGTGGTGGCAGAATACCAAATTCATCCCCCAATGGGTGTGTACATACGTTCGTGTACATGTGTGTGTACAGCGGTGCGGAAAGTATTTAACCACGGTGTAGTCTGTGTCACAGACTGCGAAAGATATTATGTAAATTAGTACTGCGTGAGAAAGAATGTCTAAAGGGAGATAGGACACTCTTGATTTTTTGGTGGGAATGTATTTTTCCCATCATTTGAGGAAGGGCACCCTCAAGGGTTAAGTTTAGAATTTGAATTAAAGGGGCATTACAGGTAATTCCAAGAACTTCATTCCAAATATCACCCTATATGTCAAAGCATTATGCGATTTCCAAATATTTTCTGAAAAAAAATGATTTTTTAATGGGAATGGATTTTTCGCATCATTTGAGGAAGAGCGCCCTCAAGGGTTAAGCTTACAAATTAAAGGGGCATTATGCAAGTTAATTAATGTAGTTTGATGATGTTTTAGAGTTTTTTGTTATGTTGGGGGAGATATGAAGTTCATCAATGAGTTTTGTTTAGAGTTATTTGTTCCTGAGGTAATATTTTTTGGAAAAAAAATTGTTTGATTTTTTTATGGGAATGTACTTTTGCATCATTTGAGGAAAAACACCCTCAAATTGAAGGAAAGGGTCATTATGCAATTTTCAAAAAGTTATGGAGTTCATTGATGGGTTATGTTTAGAGTGTTTTGTTGTTTTGGTGAGTTATGGATTGAGTTCATTGATGAGTTATGTTCTTAGAGTAAATTTTGGTGAGTTAGGAATGGAGTTCATCAACAAGTTATATCCAGAGTTTTTAGAGTTATTTTTGGTGAGTTATGGAGTTCATTGATGAGTTATGTTTTAGAGTTTTTGTGTCGCCTGCTTTAAGGCAGAAAGACACATAGGGATCACTTTGTCCCCTGTTGTTGTCTGTTGTTGTGAAAAAGGGTTAACATTTGCCTGTAATATCCACCTACTTTGATGGATTTAAACCAAATTTGGGTCACAGGTGCAACATTACATCCCCCACTTGTTGATAAGGTCAAAGTCACATACGATGTCAATGTCAAAGTCATGTGAGATCAAGTTGTAAAATAGGGCTGAAATGTAAAATGAACCTCATTGCAAAGTTGGAAGTCATCATTGGAACCAAACTGATCATAGGTGCAAAGGGATCCCTATTTGTTTGATGAGTTCATAGGTCACATACCAAGGTCAAGAGTCAATGTGGTCAAGTTGTAAGATGGCTGAAAATGTAAAATTGGAACCAAGCGCTTGGTTTATTGAGTTTACATCAATCCCTCATTTTGTTTAGGTCAAGGTCACATATCAGGTCAAAGGTCATGAGAGTCCTCTCATTCACAAACCGCGATGTGCCGGCGACACAAGCGGTCCAAGGACCGTGTATTTTTTTGGTATGTTTTTGGTGAGTTATAAATGGCACTTTTTAATGAGTTTTTAGAGTATTTTTGTATTTATTGAGGTATGAATGGAGTTCATTGTGAGTTATGGGATGGAGTTCATCAAACCCGTCAGAATTTTTAGGGTTTTTTTGTGAGTTGTGGCAAACATTGATGAGTCTGTTCTAGAGGGTTTTTCTTTTTTTTTTGTGTTTGGCTGAGTTATGGATGGAGTGTCACCAATGACTGATTGTTTTAGAGTTATTTGTTGGTGAGATATAGATAGTTCTTGATGAGTATAGCTTTTAGATTGTTGGTGGGTGTCGCGAAAGCCAGGTGACCACCTTGTATCCTTAAAAGGCCATTCCGCCATTATTTACCTTTTTTAAAGGGCACTTTCATTCAACCAATTTTCAATTAAAAGCCATTAATCAATTTAACCAATTAAAGGGCTTTTCCTCCATTTGCCAAAGGGCCTTCCATCATTTACCTTGAAAGGGCAATGCAATTTTTTTAATTTTTTTATTTTTTTTCCTTCATTTACCAATGAAAGGGATTCCTCCATTTACTAATTATTAAAAGGCTATTCCTCTGTTTTACCAATTAAACATGGGCATTCCTCAATTTACCAATTAAAGGGCCATTCCAATTAAAGGGGCATTATGATTTTCTGAAATGGTTAAGATTATAATTTGGATTTAAAGAGGCATTAATGTAATTTTCAAAAAATTGTGACAGGAATGTATTTTTTCACCATTTGAAGAAGAGCACCTCGGTTCATGTTGACCTCAAATACTTTGTACTCCCTAACATTTTCTATTCGGCCAAGCTATTTTGTCCATCTTGAATATCTTACTTTTTCAGAAAACGTCTGCAACCACTTAACTTTCTTTGGTGTCGCATTATATTGCTTCTCCAAAGATCATTCCAGTTCCACCATAATGTGTGGGGTCTATGCATCATTGATGCTCTCGTTTCTAGATGAAGCTGGTAGCCATTGGGGTATATTCTAGGAGGGAAACGCCACTAGCTCAATCATTAATTCATTTCCTTCATGGTCCTCTCCAGGTCTGTCGGGGATTGGGAACTGTCGAAGGTAAAATTGCACAAAAGTAAACATTTGTGTAGACATTTTCATATCAGTAAAGTCCCAAGTTGCAATGGAAATTGCCATTTATTCCATCATCACAAGCGCATGACTTGTTCAATTGTCATACCTCATTTTCATACTTGGGACTTATATAGAAAGTTCTACCAACCTTGGTATTTACGAGGGCACAGCCCCCTAACTGGACGCATGTAGTTCTCCCCCTCGTCGGAAACAATGTCGAAAATACAATCGGTCCTCGGACCGCCAGTGTAGCCTGCCGTCGGGTTCAACTTTTCAATTGAAGTCAATTTACAATTTTAAGCCTGTCTTACAACTTGCCTCACATGACCCTCACTGACCTTTGACCTCATCAACATATAAGGGATCCAATGTTGCATCTATGACTCAGTTTGGTTTAAATCCATTTAGTTGCAGATTTACAGAGCAAATTTTACCCTTTTCCCAACCACAGACACAAGTGGACAAAGTGATTCCTATGTTTTCTTCCTGCCTAAGCAGCAAATAAAAAGTTTCTATTTGGCCCGTATCTTTTTTCAAGCATGAGCTAAGTAGTCAAACTTGGATATCATTGTAGGGGAGCACAAGCCCCTACTAACATTATATCCCCCCCCCCCCCCTAAATTTTCATAATTAGTTGAAATGGTTATATTTCTTGACTCAAGGATCTGATATATAGTTTTGCTATAGCTAAGACCTCACCTTACTGTATAAATATGGCCAGAACTAAAAACAAAACAATGTTTTTTTGGCTTTAAATCCATATTTACCTTCATAGATTAAAGATGTGCTCCATGGGTATTGCTTTGAAAGGCTTTTTGGGCAAAGAGGACTACAATAGTGCGATTTTTGCCGAGGCTTGTGGCTCAATCAGTATAAATAGCCTGTTGAATAGTGCTGTTGCTGTATGTGATATGTCCCTATCCCACCTCAATCACGTTCAGTAAACCTGTTCGGAGTTGTTTTTGTAAACATTGGCACATTATCTATAGATGGTCAATAATGCCCCGTTAATCAGACATTTGACCCTAGATGACCAATGCCTGCCTGCATCATCTCATTTCCCCTTACACAGAAGACAGGGGTTGCTCTAGAACGGTAAAGTAAGGGCGAAGGGAAAGAGCCGCCTGCTTTTCCGATTCTGGAGCCGCCTCGCCAGAAGATTTATCACACCAATTTGGGGATATAAGTCTGACTTTCATGCTTAATGATAGCACTTAAAACCAGTACAATATACCAGAATGAAATTCCTTTATTTGAAGCGTAGTCATTGGAATTGTTTGCAATAGTGCAGGGTCTGTTTTTTTTAATCAACAATTTCCATTCAACTGACCCTGCAGCACGTTATTGTCATTCACTACAATTCTGTGTTAAACCTCACGGTTCAATTTTGGCCGGCTTTTTGAATAAATGGTTATTTTGTTCTTAAAACCTTAATTGTTGACTTCAGGTGGATTTGCTCTGGTCATTGCAGACCAAAAACAACCTGGTTTTCTAACCCTCGAGCTGTTAATAATGGATCACAGCTTTTGCTTCCGATCTCTAATATACATTCTGATTGTTTGTGTCACTTCATGCATATGTCGCGTTATGGTTTTCATTTAAGAGGACGTTTAGGTACCGAATTTTGTCTTATCACTTTCTCGGATTGTATCGTTTGCTTGATCCCGGTGAGGTGAACCGGCCACCCCGGCCCCTTTTTAACAGGGACAATACCGGATTTAAACTTTGGATTTACTTACTATACATACCAAGCAACACATGTTGTCTTTATGTCCTTCAAGGTTACTGGTTACAAATCAAGATATAATTAAATCGTATAAATGGCAAGCGTCTTCCAGGTGGGCCATGCAAACTGTTGGCCTCGCCCACGCCATAATAATCCGTATAGATTTTCCTGATAAACATCGCAACCTTTCGAAAACTCTTAAGGTGCAACAAGAGATTTCACTATAACACGTGTCCCTAAAAAATGAAATTCTGAATTTCTGCACTAATGTAAGCTCTCCATCTAAATATCCTCATGTGAAAGATTATCGTAAATTGATTTTTTTTGGTACAAAAATTGTGAAATTCTAATTTACTCTAGGAGCAAATACTAAATTCAGCCTGTTTTATATTCCAATTAAGCAAATAAAAATTGCTTTTTTTCACTTTCAAGCATTCTGTTGCCAAATACCCAGGAGAAATACAGGTGTCGCAGAAAGAATTACAACACCCTAACTGTTTGGTGACATAACTTCAAAAATGAGTATCACATTTGATCAATTTAAAAGATCTTAAACCACAATTATTTTGCAATATTCTAATGTAAACACACCGATTCGGTGTCAGTAGTTTTGAAGAATAAGCGATTATGTAACTCATGTCAATGGATTCTTCCCTTCCAAGTTTGGTAATAAATTGATTTAGGCAGAACAGTCGGGAAATAACAATACTTCCTTCATTGTGTCTTTTAATTTTATTTCTTTAAACAACATATGATATTAATGATACTTTCAACCAGGTTCAACATGAACTACTGCACTACCTTACAAAAGATATTTACATCTTTTCTTTTCACTTAAAAAGTTGAAGAAAAATTAAAAAATGTCAGTGCCCTATTCAATCTTTTTGACACATTAAGGTTAATATAATGGCTGTCGCCAATCCAGGCAAATTCCCTTTTTCATTTAATTTTTACAAATTCAGGCAGCTTTAATAGAAAAGTTTGCTTTGACATTAATATTGAAAACGAATTAAAGTTTGATATTCAACTAGGTTGTACATTAAAAAATCTGAAGAACGGTTTAACCACTCAAATGTTCACCTTTTCTGTTTACCTAAAAATGTTTCAGATGTGTAGATTTCCGTTTTGATAAAGCTTTTCAGATTTGTATCTCTAAACCATGCCAACAATCCAAGTAAACTAACCAGTTTTCGGCATAACATGTATCTGAAACCCACAACTGCCCTTTGTAAATGGCGCAAAGTTTGACCAACCATCTTGTCTCGTGCCAGTATCTTCCTATAACACGGTATAGATTACATCCGGGAATTTGAATTTGATTCAATCATGGATTCATTATTTAAATGTCGAATCCCACCATCTTATAGAATCATATTCTAATTTGGAATAAACTATTGTGATACCGTATGTTTCAGTTTATCCACCTGTTAAAGTATTGGTTAACTATCAATTTCAATATATGGCAGGTGCCAACCCCTATTTCACTACATATTTCACATTTTCCTATTCGACAGATTTTTTATTAGTGGTTTTTTTTTTTTTCTAATAAGATGATCTTCTTGTTACTTACTATGTTTTGTTTTTCTGTTGGATTTTGTTATAATTGTCACGGTAATTGTTATTACATAATAAAACGATCAAATGTCATGAACTCACAATATTAAACAAGGCCGGTTCTTTGGGGATGAAAAGAAGACAGCTGTGACAGATAATACGATCATCAGCCGTAGTTAACATCAACTGTGCATTATTGGACAACTTGTAAGGAAGTGTCCATTGACCTGTGTTTTCCATAATCGCTGTTATTTCTTCAAAACTACGAATCAATCGAGTGATGTTTTACAATTAAATGTTAAAAGTAGTTGTGGTTTAAAATTCTTTTTAAATTTCTCAATGTGATAGTTACTTTTGAAGTTATGGTCGCCTAGAGTTAGGGTTTTAATTCCTTTTTGAGACACCCTGTATATTGGGGGTCCTATCTATATGATATCAACTACATATGACGCAATATATGGATATTCCAAATCTCTCGTTGCCACCTTTGAAAGTGACACAAAAATCAAACATACCCCTATGGCTCAAAGTCAGGGGATACCAAACTGAAGGACCATTTAATGAGGTCAAAAGGTACACACAGTACTGTCACAAATTGGTGTCCCCTCCATACACTGTAATGCAAATTTAATTCACTCTAAATGGGAAACCAACTAAAAGATCAATGAATTTCGAACTCACAACACTCTAGGTCGCCTTTTTTTTTTTGGGGAAAGGCCTGACCCCTACTCTAATTGTAGGATTGCTCTACTTTGGTACCAAGGCAACAGCCTCAATAACATGCGGATTGATATTAATATTCCGATTATGGAATTGCTTTGTGAATTATGTAAGGTATACAGTCTATATCAATTCATGGTATTGTGTATCATCTGCTTCCTTTTTTCATTGAGCAGACCAGTCAAATATTTTGTTCTTAAGTGACATGAGATATTTTTTTGATACAATTTTTCTCCTCAATTGCACTAGATCAGTTGTCATAACCACCTACTTAGAACATTTCAAAGGTTTATTTGGACAAACAGTAAAAGAAAAAAACCCAAACTCTGTGTTGAACTGGCCTGCTATCATAATCGTCCCTGTAAGACATAACCATGCTTTGATTTTCTT